>CAUYSK010082509.1:0-38858 GCA_963575035.1 Avahi laniger
ACGCGTAGAAATAAAGCTCGTGTGCCTTTAAAAACAAAGCAAACAGAACAAAAGCAGATAGCTAAATCCCAGTTCCTCAAAATGAACCAAACATCCCTAGTGTAAAGAGAAATCCAGAGATGGAAAGTTCTGTGTTCTCACATTTTTCTATCAAAACTGCCCCCTCCCCAAATTCCTCTAACAAATGCTCTTGCAAACTAATATCTGGTATTGTTTTTAAAATCCCCAATCTCCTACTTGCATAATCATATCAACATCTTGATTTCTACATTGCTGTGTGTTTTTCAGATTGAGTACATAATTAGAAAAATGCTTATCGCCATTTTCCTTACAAATATAGCGTTAAGGCGATGATAAGGACTTGTTACATAGAAATAACTATATCTTGAAATTGCACATTAGCTTATAAACTCATAGAATAGAAGAGAAATATAAAATTGGCTATCCATTTTTCCTCCCCTCAAAAACATGACTCTGGTATTTTTTACCAATGTTTTCTCTGGACGGTTCTGGGCCCAATCAGAGGCAACACAAACAACGTGAACATGGTCAGGACACCTGGCAGACATAAGCCAAGAAGCCAGAAAAGTAGTTAAACTGAGAACCTGGAAATTCAGATCTTTACCTTCTTCCTGGTCATCCGTGATTCTAAAACCAACCCCCTCTAAGTCAAATAGACCTGAAAGAAGCCAAAGTAGAGTCTATCTTGGGTGAGAGCCACTAACTTTTAGTGAAACTATTCTAACACGTACTCTGCACAGCCCACACAGTCCCCCCTCTGCCTTGCTCCTGTCCTGCTTTGGGGAACTAATCGATCGCATTCAGTGAGTCTCTTACCCAGGGTATCACTGACAAGTCAACATCCCCAGCTAATATAATATTTTCCAGTTTTCTAGATAAAGAGGCCAATGTTAGCATTTCCCTTCTTCCCTTCTAAACCTAGTTGGAATTGGAACATTGTTTCTGGCAAGGCTATTGTGTGTGGGTTTATCAGAGATTTCTTTTCCCAGACATGTTTCCTAATCCAAAAAAAAAAAAAAAGTTAGCATCAACTCTAAATTAAGAAGTGCCTAAACTAAAAGATATATATGAGATATTAATGGAGACTCTATCGTGAAAAGGCAATATAGCTAAGAAGCTGTTTCCCCTTTTTCATTTTAGAATACGTTTAGAGAACCCTTTAAAAACATACCAAAGTACAGAACGATTCAGCCATTTGACACATGTCACTACTCCAAGAGCTCACAGAGGTGGCCTCTGATAAGGCTTTGCCAGTTTTCTTAAGTATCGAACCAGTTAACAATATGAGTTCACCCCCAGAATTCTCAGGAAGCATGACTAACACCATTCCTGCTAAGCACTGCACTGACATGAAAGCCATGCTCAAGGGTGCTTGGGAGCATCAGAAAATCACCTCATGGATATGACAAAATATTGTGTTTGAAATGTGAAGAGTTCTAAAGATTTATTTGGCTACAGAGGGGAAAAGACTAGTGTCTTAAGAAGACACTTCCAGTAAATTTTAACTTTCAAACTTTAATTTTCATTCGGCTCCTTAATTATTTTCCTTCGCAATACCCCATATAAAGCCCTTGCCAAATCTGACACAGGAAAGAAACATTACAATTAATCTGAATGGAAAAATCTTTGCCTGTTTCCGAGATCTCCATTTGAAAAGCAGCACCTGTTTTACTTTGTTTTCATCACACTTGACTAAATGTAAAATTCGGTGGATACGACCCCTTCCTGACGGTTCAAATCATCTAACTTTATCCCCAGCTCTTCTGCTTGAAAATAGAACCACAAAGCTCATCAGATTAGATGCATTTCAGTATGTTTCTTATCCTTTCTGGATATGGAGGGTGGGGATAAACATTTCACAAGAAAAGTTTCCCTAGGGTAATTCAATTTGGGGCTTTGACTCTACAATAAACCAAGAATAACAGATGCGTTGGTTTTGAAATTAATAATGTTATCTTATTTAAAATGTTCCAGATATATTAACTGAGAGAAAACAGTAATAAACAAAACAATTTTTCTTGGAATCCCTGCTCCAGCCTTCCCGTAAAACTCTCTCCCTCTCATCCTTAGGAAATTTGGTCTCTCTGTTCTTCTCTGTGTCAAAAATGTCTCCCACTGACCTTAAAGGATCTGCTAGCTTCAGTAGTACCAGGATCACAGACTACACCCAAACTCCAGGAATGGAAATGACATTGTAATGCATGAATCACAAAAACTTATCAAAATATTGGAAAAATAACTCGGAAGAAATTTTCAGAGTGAGTCAGAAACTTCATTTTTGAATATTGCTCCATTACATCTGGAGCTCATCCATGCAAGCGACATCTCATTCATTCCTCCAGGTAGTTTCCTGAGATACTGCCAAGCGGCATAGGCTCCATGGCTTTCCCCAGCCCACCCAGGAATACCCGAAACACAGGACAACAATATTTACTGCAAAGTTATAGAACAAGTTTTAATCTAGAGAAAATTCACACTATATATATATCATAAAATAAGGAATGTTTCAACAGCAGGTATCAAAAAAATTTTACTGTGCCTTCAACAAATAGGAGTTTATTTCTCTGCTATAACAAGAATACCAGAGGTCTGCAGATGCTGGTGTTAGTTTAGTAGCTCCACGATGTCAAAGACAGTAACTCAGAAGTTCTGTTGGCCTTTCACTCCTTTACAAGATAGCTACCGCCGCTTCTGATAACACATCCCCATTCAAGGCAGAAAGAAGAGGAAAAGGGGGAAGGAGCAAAAAAGCCACACAAGTCCTTTTTATTAGGAAAGAAAAAGTTTTCCACAATTCCACGCCACAACCCCCCAGCAGTCTTGTGCTTATGTCTCTGTCTGCCCCAAGCAGCAAGGGAGATTGTCAAAGCGGCATTTAGCTCTCCCAGACGCCTTAGCAGAAGCAGGCAATTGGGAATGAGTGCTGGGTTAGTCAACTCACGGTCTGCCCACATGGGAACTTTGGTTCGCAATACCCTTTCACCTTGGCCATGCTTGCTGGCACTCACTCCTCTTCCCCACTAAGCGGGTGAGACCCTGGAAGATGCTAGTTCCTGCATCCGACTTCCCAGTTTTTGGAACCCCAGTCCATGCACTGAATCTTAAGAGTGACCAAGAATTTTTGCTATTCCTCTCTCCCCATGCATTTGACTCCATGCCCTTGGTCGATAATTTTCCATCTCCTAAACAAGATACATTCTTCTAAGCTGCTAAAAAACTCATCTGGCCTTTTCTTAACCTAAGGCACACATGGCATTAAAACTTCCTCAGAGGACACGAATTCCATTAGCTGTTTTAATTGTAGCCAGCTTTTGCCTATGTTCCTCTTCTTTTCCCATCTTGTTTTGCCAGAGTGTCTGTGCCCATTGGTACCACCAAGGCATAGAGGGTGAAAGACCTGGCAACTCGTTCCACATAGTCTATTAGTATATGCAAAATATTATCAAATGTATGGATGTGGAAGGAAGGCAGAGGCAGAAAGCTAGCTTGTCTCCATAAGAGGCTGCAAAGTTTATTAAGCGGAATTCCTCAGGGAAGCCTCTAGCTGATCTGTTTGCCTGTAGGTTATTTTATCAGCTTTTCAGGACCTAGGCATAGCCAACAGCTGTTCTGGATGCCTCCTGAGTAGATTTAAGAATCCCTCCCTCCAGCTGTTTAGGAATGTTTTCAGTTTGTTATCAAACATCTGGGAAATTTTTTTACTTAATGTAGCAGCTAAAATAGCCACAAAAATATCAGAAGTCTTACAGCTATTGCAAGGGGGAAAACAGCACTAACAAAGCAGTTTGGTCAATAACAAAAATTAACACTAGGTTGTCCTGAACTAAGGAACAGGTGACATCACTGATTCACATTCAAGGTTAACTGTCTGTCAAAGCAAGGATGAGGACAGGACATCTATTTCTTCACATGCACAGTGAATGATGGACAAGTCTAACTGGAACATGACTGCAGAGGCTACGACTTGAACAGTAGAGGCAAAATAAACTCAATCTTCTCTGCTATTTTTGATTTCTTTAACTTGTTCACATATATAAGTAAACAGTTTATCAAAGAGTTGGACTCAGTGGTGGTAAAATTATGAAAATAGCTTTATTTTTTTAAACAGCACCATCGTCCAATGCACTCTGTAAAATCATTCTTCGCTGCCCTGGGTGAAATCTGTCAGACCAGTATCTCTACATTTTAAAGAATAGAAAGGAGAAGGATCTTAGGAAAATGGTAAAGTCCCATGTGGCCACAGCAATATGGTGCTGGGGCTCTGGGTGGTGAATGTCCACATGGGGGTGCTCTCTTGTGGATGATTCCTTTGAGGGTTTCAGAGACCCCATCAGCAGGGACCTCTTCCCTGCAGTTTCCAGTTAATGATAAATCCACTTTGGTAAGACCAGGTCATCTCAAAACCAGGTCATTCTGGGATTCTCTCTCTTGTACATAGACCTTGGCTTGCTACTTTAGTGGTATTAGAAAGAGCCACCTATGCAGAAGTGTCTCCCCCTACCCAGCCTTCAGCATGGATGAAACTCCACCATGAGACGTTTCTGTGAGCTCCTCCTCCTGGCTGTGCTGCGGCACTCAGAGGGGTATTCCTCTGAACTTTGTCATCCAAACATAGGGACTGGCTCAGGATAGGATGACGGGAGGGACAAGTCAATTGTGACTCACATCGCAGCACCTGCAGGTTCCTTTGCCTGCCTTGCTGCCCCCAGCGACCCTCAAGATTCAGCCTGGTTGAGTAAGTCTCTAGCCGCCTGGCAGTTCCTGACCTGGGTGGACCCACTGAGACACTTTCAGTTACCTGTTGGACTTTTGTGAAATAATGCATTAGAGAACTCTGCAAATGCCAGGTATGTGCCTGGCACAGTATTAGATGAATGAGTGATAAATTCTTGTCATTAATGGAATGTTAATCTGCATTAGACCTAAGAACAACTTTAAAATTTGCTAGGTTTTTTTATTTCAATCTTTACACTCACATTTAAATGGAGCTATTTCTTTAAAATAAGAACATGCAAATAATTGTATTAACACTTTAATTTTTAAGAATTCAAAGTCAACTGATGGAAAATACTCTGCATGGAGAGTCCCCCTGTAAGTGATTACCTGTTTGTTTACTTGTTTTTTTAAAGAAGGGAACACAATCTGGGAATTAAATGGCCAAAAGCGCTATAGGTTGCATTTAACCTGTAAATATAGATGGAACTTAATGGTGGGAAAAACTTCTCTGACCAGTTCTAAATAGAAGTTGTTTTTTTTTTTGTTTTTTTTTTAATTACCTGACAACAGGACCAGGACCAAAAATCGCCTGTCTTAACTCCTACAGTGTTACTCCCCTACTTCCTGGATCATAGGCGCTACTCTGCAAAATGCAATGTTGTCACTGAAATTCTATAAAATACCATTTTCCAAGCAGCAGAAAGACCCATCTACTGTTAGGATGCATGTTTTTTAAGCAGTATTATTAATAGAAAAGCTTCACCCGCACAGCTCTTCAAAAACTCCTCTTAGGAAGCCCCAGCAAGGCTGTGACCCAGGACTCAGCTGCACGGATTCCCTTCTCTGCCTCCCCTCCCCAACCAGTTTTGTGTGAACAGTGTTCTCTGTTGGCAAGTGGCCAAAGAATCTGCCATAAATAAATTTGCTGCCTGTCTACAAGAAGATAACTTAACTGACTTCCCTGGCCTTGCTAATCTGCCTCAGCACTGGGAATGGCAGAGGGCTTGGGGATGTGGCAAACCTCTCCAGGACTGCCTGCAAGGAAGTTTAGAAATCCTACACTCCTGAACCTTCCACATGCTGGTTACAGGTACAAGTCACAGACTACAAGTTCCTCTGCCTCCCAAGCCCCTAATTTACCACTAGCGAGAACCATGTACACCAGAAATTTATCTCAAGGATTTAGAATTAAGAGTGAAAGAAGCAGATTATTCTAATCTCTTCCTATCATTCTTCACTGAAGACAGTGGGAAAATGGAGGAATTAAAGCTTTGCCCAGGTTTAAATAGAAACAGTGGAAAGACAACACCAGGAATTCCTTCAATATGTTGGAGACTTGAGCTCTGAAAGCCCAGAATCACACCTTTCATTTGCTCACGGGTATTGCTAAAATTTCTGTTGATTCAGATTAAGCCCAAAATAGATTTTTGGCAGCTACAGGTTTGTGCTTTTTGTAGTTGACTGTTGATCCAGAGAAGTAATTTGAGACCCCTCAGAAGTCCATTTGGGATCTATTCCAGTTCACTTTTTAGGGTATATGTTTAGCATAAACTAATATTTTTCTTTAAAAATTCGTTTACTAATATGCCCCCAAAATGGTAACTTCTGATTTCTTCTGAATTTGTGATTTTTATTGATAGACTAAGTAGATAATACTTTGAATTATCTATGGTAAGCTTAAAATTTGGGTTTGTGTTCAATTTTCTTTTATTAAACACATGGAATGTAGTAAACCAAAAAAATGTAAAAACTCTGACAATACCAAAAATGAGCAAAGCTGTGGAGCAAAGGGAACACACCTGCTGCTGCTGTTGGGAAAGCAACTCGGCACAGCTGATTGGAAATCAATGCAGCACCGTCTGCCAGAGCCCGAGGCGTGCGGATTCTGCAACCCCGCAATTGCGCTGCTTGTGCTAGCGAGATGTTTTAAAACCTGCTGGTTGGCCGATCATGACTCATTAGTGGCTCAAGAAATCAATATAGAGGGACATAAACAGAATTGTCTTTAATAAAATGAAATGGAGTGGAATGGAATAAAAAATAGCAAAGGGCATCCCTTGTAATCAAAATATTATTTTCTGAAAGAAGCCAATTTATGTCTTACCAAGGTCATAGAAAAGTTTATATAATACTATTCTAGACAAATTCTCACATTTCTGTTCACATTTAAAATAGAAAAACCTTCTGAGCTCATGTGGTTCTAAAAAATAAAATAAAATAGAAAAATCGTATGTCTAAATTATTGCACATTCTATGTGTTTGCATCTACTAAGAGTAGGCACAGAAACAGATGTTCATTATAATTAGAATGAATAAAAATATCTGTGGCGCATTATTCCAAATGAACATTATATAGAAGTAAACATTAATAACTATAGCTTTAAATATGAAACATAACACTGAGAGAAAAAAAGCAAATCATGGAAGAACACATACAATAAATTCCATTTACATATGCTTCAGCACCATACAAATGTAAAATCTCCTGTATAGATATACACAAAGGTAATAAAATCATAATGAAAGGTAGATGGATGATAAACACAAAATTCAAGCTCACAATTCTCTCAAGGAGGGAGAGAGGGAGGGGTAGGGACCCGAGAGGGAAAATGGGGACTATAAAGATATTGGTAATATTGTATTTCTTAAACTGGGTGCTAGGAATATGACTATTTATTTTACTGTTTGCTAAAGTGCGTACATATGTCCTTTATACTCTTTTATAAGAATGATATAGGTCACAATTTTAAAAATCTATGTTGTGATATGTTTTCAGAATTAATCATCTTTTTGAGTCATTGTTCATCTCAACAATGTCACAAATTAATTCCTTAGTATAGTTAAACTATACTTCTTTTTGGTCTGTTGGCTGTATTTCAGTTATCACTTTTACCTTTCTTTATAATTTATGACGATACAGATTCCATTGCTTCGAGAGCTAAGTGAAATACAATATTCAGTGAGGTCATAACATTCCATGTAGGAATCCATTCTCTGGCTTCAGTCGTTATAATAAATATGCTAAATTATGTCTGTAACACACGAAGAAGTTCTTTATGAGTCTGCTTTATGCTCCTTGAATTGATACCGCTCCTTACCACTCACAGGCATAGCACAGATGGGTAGGTCTCTTGGGAGTCATGCAATTCCCCCAACACAATCCCATGAGAGCATTTGAACATTTATATCTCTGTATTGTTTTGTAACTGAATAAAACTCAATTTGGTTTCAGAAGACATCAAAAACTATTTTTTAAAAACCAGTGAAGAGCATCATCTTATAGAGGACCTAACACTAATATGTCAGATTGTGTCCTCGGCCCCAGCCCCTGGCCATTTGGAGCCACCACAATTGCCATCGCTTTCTTTCAGGGCAGACAGGGCTATACTCACGTCAGTCTAAGGTAATCAGATTGTGTCAGAGTACGGAATCTATTCTGTATCTATTTAGAACGGGTAAATATATAGGTAGTGAAAATGAAAAAGGACACTCAATGAATATTATACAGAAATAAAGGTCTATTTGGATCAGCATAAAATCAAAAGTCAGCAACTGGCTGCTCAATTTGGATTATCATTTATCCAAGTGTTATTTACTTTTTAAAGCCTAATTCAAATTCTGTATTCTCCACAAATCTTTTTCTAATTTCCTCTCCTCATCGCTACCCAGATAAGTATAATTGTTCTTCCTCTGAACTATTAATACCTAACTTTTCTTTTATGCTTGACATTATTCCACATTATTTCACAGTTCTATGTGTTTACGTCAATTACAAATAGACACTGAGATATACGTTAAATACTGCAAGATGAATAATTAGTGACTAAAACCATTTAAATTTTAGAAAGCAAATCACATCAGCCAGGATACTATGTTGTAAGTAACAGCTATCTAGATAAACGGTTAATAATGAAGAATGAACATATTGAAGGTCTCCTAGAAGGGTGTTTGGAGAACCAGGGTGAGGATAGGAAGGTATCGGGGGTGCTAAGAAGAGGAGCCACAGCAGGAAGAGTGGTCAGTATGTCACCCTGCAATGAAAGACCTCAGCCTTCCCTTCCACGCATGCTGCTTAGCCTTGTATAGGAGGCAGGAAAATAAATGTCATGAAGGGAAGCAGGCGCCTACCTAAAAATGTCCCCATGGTAAAACACTGCACAAAATGAGGAAGGATTCATTCTTAGAATTAAGGAAAGAAGAGAGGGAAGGAGGGAAGGAAGGAAAAAGAAGTCATGTTGCAATTAGGCAGGAGGAATGATGCTGGGCAATCATAAATCAATAGTATTACCGTAAAAAAAGGAAATAATGCAGTATTTAATTATTCTTGGCAGTATTAACTCTTTGTCTACATTGATTTCATTGTCAATACTAAAGTTAGAGTTACTGGAGGTTCCAAGCCAAAAAACAGAGCATGAATCTGAATTCCTTCCACAAATATGTAAAGGTAGGTCTCACATCATCTTAAAAAAAACTAGATGTAACATTAATAAATTTCATCATAGAAAAGAATACCATTACATAAAATCAGAAATATTACCCAAATAATAATGGAGATATGGTCATTATAGCCATAGAACTCAACTTAAGCACTGATTGTGTTGATATCTCACTTTATTTACAAAAATACCCTAAATACTAAAATTATGCACAGTTTGATGTATTTGAACAGATCTAGAATCATCTCTTCCTATAAGTTGTAGACAGGATGGAGGGATTGATCAATTGTCAGAGCAGAAGCCTGACACTTTCACTTTTACCTGAGCCTGCTCGCCCCAGAATGGCTTCATCATTTTACTCGGAGTGAGTTCCCAGAATATCAACCATACCTATATTCAAAAGTAATTATGAAAGTCTTGATGAACTCAAAAAGAATATTTGATTATCTCATATTTAGATTACACTTACAGATCCTCTGTAATTAATAGCTGACTCTAAGCCATGACTCTTCTCTCCAACAAAACTGATCCTTCCTGTTTTTGTTTTTATTTTTTCCTGTTACACTTCTCCTCTCAATAGCTCTGTGACTATAAAGAAGAGGACCTTTCAGTAAGACCCTTACCTCCAAATATCTCCCTCCTCCCTTTGACCTGATTCCTGGAATTTCCTGAGACAAATTTGGGAAGGTAACATATTGCTTAGAAATCAGCAAATAAAATTAAAAGAAAACATGATTCATGGGACAGGTTACAAGTTAACTCTGTGCTATATGCATTCCAAAACAAAGGACTTCCTGTTTATACAAGATGGCATAGACCTATTTTTCCCTGTCTTCTTCTATTAAGCACAGCTAAAAAGATTAGAAATGGTGTGAGAGATAACCAAAGAACTCCAAAAGATGGTAAGCCAAAGTATAGTAGTTTGGGACCCCAGGACCAGAGGGTACAGTAGTTGAACCCTTTGTATTCCTCCACCCAATGAAAGCAGGAACCTAGACTTTGCATTTTCTAACCTAAAATGCAGCAAAAGAAGACAGCCAGGTAAGGTAGGCTCATTTCTCTTTCAGGTTAAGTGGAAATTCCTCCAATAGCATCAGGCAAACCAAACACTGCCTGCAAGGGGGATTGATTGGGAGCTCTGTCAAAAGTAAGCAGCCAGGGGAAGCACACTGCTTTGCCACTTGGTCTGAAATGACCCTTTTCCTCTGAAATGTTGAGATGAGAAAGCAGATCCAGCAAGAGAGACTCAGCTACAGCAAGCAGCATGGTTCAGGAATCCTCTTTTGTCTCCACTGGCCCCAGAAGATTCTTCTATCCTCAGAGACACCAGGACAGACAGGTGGAGCCAGCAAGGGGAACACAATCACAAGTGGTCCAGTCAGGGAAGCTTCTTTGTTCCTCCAAACCCAAGACTCTCCTCCCTACCCCCAGAGACACCTGGTCAGCTGCGGGGAGGGTACCAGTAAGGGTATCCCACAATACCCCTTCCCACTGAGAGACACCTAGAGGCCTTGTCTGGGGAAGCCCCTGCCATCTCCATAGGCACAGAGACCAGTTGAACCAGATAAACCAATCAGACCAAAATAACACTACAAATCCCCTGAAAATTAAACTGCCATTGGAATCACAGCCCACAAAAGAAGACCTAGACTTGCATGCTAAGCCTAAACAGGGTGATTGCCTGCAGAAATAAAAGATTTAAATAGGAACCAGGGTTTCCTAACACAATAGATAAAATGTCCAGGATACAACAAGAACATTACAAATCATACCAAGGACAGAGAAAATTATAACTCAAATAAAAAAAGACAATTGATACAAAGACCATGATGAATCTCCTGGACAGAGTGGGAATTATTGGCAAGGACTTTAAAGCAAGTGTCATAGTTCCTTAATAATCAATTACTGTTTGTCTTGAAACAAATAAAAAAATAGAAAATCTCAGCAAAGAAATAGAAGTTATAAAAAAAGAACCAAATGGAAAGTATAGAAATAAAAATGCAATAACAGAAATTTTAAAAAACTCAAACTTTAGATGTCTTAGTGTTAGAGTTGAGATGACAGAGAACACACTCAGTAAACTTGAAAACAGACAATAGAATTCACCTGATCTGAACAACAGAGAAAATTGATTAAAAAACAAATTAGTGGAATTAGGTCGTAATTGCATGTAACTTGGATCCCTCATGAACAGTGCATATATGATAATAATAATAACATTACAATGGCTCATATATAGTAATAATAATACAGTGTAGTACTGTAATAATAAGAATACCCCTGTACTGTAATAATAAGTTACAGAAACTATTCTCTTTCTTTCAATTCAAACAAACAGAACATAAAAACAAACTTATACAAAAAGTTTAGACAGGAGAAATTTCAAAAAAGAATATTAAAAGTTAACACTCTCCTAATGTGAGTGCATCAGTGTCTTGCTTACTGGCAGAGGCATTTTGGAGGCAAGATGGTAGCTGACATTAATCGGAAGGTGACTGTGGAGATGGCGCTGGAGGGGACAGAGTGGATGCTCGAGAGGACGGGCGGGTGCTGGAGAAGCAGGGTTTGATTCTGTTGCTGGAGGAGAGGAGCTCGCCACCAAAGTCGGTTTCTTGAAAAAGGTGTGGAGGGCTGTTTGCACAGCTTTTTCTTGTTTTCATCATAAGGCCTTGTAGCAGCTGATGTTCTCACTAACTGCACTGTAAACCTTCGTAAACCGCTCAGTGTTAGTATCTTGTTTCTCAAGCTTAGCAAATCCTGCTGCAATGAGACAAAAGGCTTCAGCTAATTCTTTTGTCATAAACTTTCTTTCTTGGCTTTGGATCTTCTGATTCTTTGTGTTCTTGTGTTTCTATCAGCTGCTTTTCTATGTATGTATCTGTGTAACTAGCCACTAGCCTAAAGATGCTGTGCTTGTGTACAGCTTTTTTACATGGGTGGAAGAAATTAGTTCCTGGATTATTAATTTAATTATTTAATTATAAATTATCCTTATGGGGAACCTTGAGAGCCTATTCATAAGCACAGAACACCGTAAGTCAGGTCATCTATAACCCAGGGACTGCTTATACTTAGTTATATACACACACACAGAATATCTCCTGAAGAATAAAAAATGCCAATGAAAGAAATCAGAGGGCCTACATAAGTGGAGAGACATACAGTCTTCAGATCGGAAGACTCAACATAGATAGTAGAAATGTCAGTCCTCTCCAAAATGATCCATAAGTTAAATGCAATTCCTATCAGAAATCCCTGTTTGCAGACATAGAAAAACTTTTAAAAAATTTACAGGGAAAGGCAGAGGCCCTAGAACAGCTAAAACAATCCTGAAAAAAAAAAAAAAGAATAAAGTAAGAGGAATCAGTCTACCCAATTTCAGGACTTATTATTTAGCTTATCACACAAGACAGTGTGATATTTGTGAAGATACACATAGCAATAGAACAGAAAGGAGAGCCTAGAAATAGACAAAAAATATGCTCAACACATTTTTGACAAAAATACAAAAGAAATTCAATGGAGGAAAGATGGTTTTTCCAATAATGGTGTTGGAACAATTGGCTATCCATAGACAAAGAAAGAAGGAAGGAAGGGAGGGAGGGAGGAAGAAAGGAAAAAAGGAAAAAAAGAGGAGAGAGAGAGAAGGAAGAGGAGGAGGAATCAGAGGAGGAAAGAAAGGAAGAAAAGAAAGAAGAGTAAGAAAAGGAACATGAACCTTGGCCTAAATCTCATGCCTGACAAAAATTAACTCAAAATGGGTAATAAACTTAAATGTAAAACATAAAACTATAAAATTTTTAGGAAAAAGAAATTGAAGAAAATCTTTTGAATCTAGCTCTAGGCAAAAAGTTCTTAGACTTGACACCAAAGCATGATTCATAAATGGAAAATTTAATAAATGGGACTTCATCAAAAAAAGCTTTTGTTCTGTAAAATTCCATATGAAGAAAATGAAAAAATAAGCTACAGACTCAGAAAATACTTGGAAATTGCATCTATCAAAAGACTAATGCCTAGAATACATTTTTAAAACTATCAAAACAATAGAAAATAAAATACAAGCAATCCAATTAGAGAATGCGCAAAAGACATTCACAGACATTTCACCAAATAGCACAAGAAAAGTTGTTCGTCATCATTAGCATGATGGAAATGCAAATTAAAACCACCATGAGATGTCAGAGTAGCTAAAACAATGAAATAATGACAAGATTAAACGTTGAAGAATTCAGAGAAATTGGAGCATTAGTATATTGCTGGTGGGAATGCAAGATGGTATCAATCCAAATTGATTGATTTGTATCAATAATACACATCATTGTATCATTGATCTTGATATCCTGTAGTTTTACAAAATGTTGCCATTGGGGGAAAATGGACAAAGTGTGACCCAGGTCCCTATTATTTCTTACAACTGCGTGTGAATCTAAAATTATCTTAATGAAAACTAAGATACAACTAAATTCAACTAAACACATACATACAAACCCATTATTAAATGCCACCTGGATGACAGAAATTCTGTTCTCCATTGACAAGATGAAAATTGTGTAGTGAAAGAGACAGATGAATCACTAATCTCCACACAGGATGAAAAGTGCTGTAGTTACAGGTATGTACAACGGCTGGGGAAGTTGGAGGGACTGTAACAAGCAGGGGAAAATTCACAGAGGGTTTGGCATCTTTGCCAGGTGACAAAGCAGAAGCAGAAATTTGCCAGAGGCATGGAGAGAGAAAAAAAAAGGCATTTCAAGCCAAAGGAAAAGCACATTGAAAGGCATGAAGCAGGAAAGACTTGGAATGTTTTGGCACTGGCTTTGTGTGCGCCTGGAGCTCAGAGTGACAGGAGATGAGGATGAAGCCCAACCGTGAACAGTCCTGTGTTCGGCTCTGAGAAGTTGAGATTGAGCGTTGTGGGCAACCTGGAGCCCACCAAGAAAGTGAACTGGTTGTGTCAGATTAGCTAGTTGAAGTCTCAGTTGCCTCATCTGTAAAATAGAGACAAAATTGTCGTGATGATTAAGTGGCCATAATTATGTTATTAATGATCAATTCATTAATTAAGTGGACATACATCTAAAGAGTTTAACACTGCACTCAATAAATACTAACTTGATATAGGAGAACCAGTGAGGAGGCAAAAGAACTAAAATAGTAGCCAGGCGCGGTGGCTCACGCCTGTAATCCTAGCACTCTGGGGGGCCAAGGTGGGAGGATTGCTTGAGCTCAGGAGTTCGAGACCAGCCTGAGCTGTCTCTACTAAAATAGAAAAATTAGCTTGGAGTAGTGGCGTGCACCTGTAGTCCCAGCTACTTAGGAGGCTGAGGCAGGAGGATCACTTGATTCTAGGAGTTTGAGGTTTCTGTGAGCTAGGCTGATGCCACGGCACTCTAGCCTGGGCAACAGAGCAAGATGCTGTCTCAAAAAAAAAAAGTGAAATAGTCAATATGCCGTGACCAAAAGGAATAGGGCACAGGTGAGCTAATGGCAGTGGAGAGAAAGAAAGGCAGTGGAATACAGTGCAGACACCATGCAGGACCCCTGTGAACCAGAGGAGCAAGGGAATGGCTACGTAGAGGGACGCAATTGATCAGAAAGAAGGAAAACTAGAATGTATAAAGTAGCTACCATGTACATTACATATATTAGCTCATTTAATCTTCCCAACAGCTCTACTAAGGCAGGTATTATTATCCCCATTACAGAGAAGAGGAAACAGAGACTCCCAGAGGTGAACTTACCATAGATTACATGGGTAGTAAGTGGAAGAACTGAGATTCATGCTCTCCCCACTTCACTGGGCAAATTATTTCCAAGTTTTAGTAAATGACCCATAAAAATAATTCACCATCAGTAATAAGTAACTCTATACAACAAATAATTCTCTATAATGAATTCTCTGTCCCACCCTTCCTTCTCCAAAAAACCACTCCATTAAAAAAAAAAAAAAAAAGGAAAAAGCCAACCAGACAGGAACACATAATTGATTAATATTATGGCTGGCACTTTAGATACAAACAAGAGAAATGATTTTTATCCAAGCTGAAGCTGAAGGTTTGGAGCACCTTATACTGCCACCGGTAATAATTACCCCTCAGCTCTCACCTTTCCCCAGTTATAATCACCTAATGGGTTAAACATAACCTCCTGATTTACACACCAAATGTAAACACAAAGATCCAATTTGAAGGAGGAAACACATAGTGAGTGAAAGAACAATACTGGTCACCTCCCTGGACTTCACCCTAGCTGGGTTCAAAACTTTTGTTTCACATGTTAATTGACCATTTATAGCCCAGGTGATGAATCTACTTAACCTCTAGGTACTATGTACAATTTACTTAGGTGTTCAACCCTCATATACATGTAAAGTAGTTTCAGAAATCCTAACCCTGTGAGAAACTGAATTTACTAACTAGAATAAAATCTGTATGTACAGTTCTTTTTTTTCTTTAGCCTAAGAGTATCCACTCAAAACACTCTTTTCGAAAGTAACTTAAGTCAGTTCGCTTTCCCCTACTTCTTCAATAAGATTATGTCATACATTTGTAATCCAGTTATACATTCCTTTATCTCAATCTTTTTCCCATCCTGGGATCTCCCAGCATCCTAGTTAAAATGTTTTTTATTCGCACTTTGTAGTCAACCCCTACCACCTCCTCAGCCTAGGACAACCAGCGATCTGCTTCCGACTCCAATAGTTTTCTCTTTTCCAGACTGCCATATATTTATAATCGTGCAATATATAACCTTTTGGGTCTGGTTTCTTTGACTTAGCAAAATGCATGTTGTCATCCATGTTGTTGTGTGAATCAATAGTTTAGGGTCTTTTTTTCTTTTTATTGCTAGAGAGTATTCCATTTTATGTACCACAAATTATTTATCCATTCACCTGTTCTTGTTTCTAGATTTTTTTTTTTGTGATTACAGTTAAGAGTGCAATTAAATACTCATATAAAACTTTCTGTGTGAACATAAGTTTTCTATTTACTTGGGGAGATGTCTAGGAGTGTGATTGACTGGTAGTATGGAAAGCATATATGAAACTTTATAAGAAACTACCGAACTGTTCTCCAAAGGAGCTGAACCAATTTGCATCATTTATCACCAGCAACAAATGAGAGTTCTCGGTGCTCCTTGCTAGCATTTGCCATCATCAGCTTTCGCTATTGCTGCTGTTCTTTTAACAAATCTGATAGGTGTGCAATGGCATTTCATTGTGATTTTAACTTTTATGTTCCTAACGTTAAGCTTTTTTGCTATCCATGTCTCTTTGGAGAATATTTGCTCAGATTTTTAAAATGTGGGTTGTTTTCTTACTGTTGAGTTTTAAGGATTTTTAAAAATATATTCTAGATAGAAGTACTTTATCAAATATGTGATTTGCAAATATTTTCTTTCAATCTATGGAGTGTCTTTCATTCTCATAATAGTGGCTTTCTCAGAGTAAAAATTTTCAATTTTGATCAAATACAAATTATTAATTTGTTGTTTATTAGTTCACACTTTTGGTACCATGTTTACAAATCCATCACCAAACCCAAGGTCATACAGAATTTCTTCTATGTTTTCTTCTAGAAGTTTTATATGTCTACATTTCACATTGACATCTATGATCTATTTTGAGTTAATTTTTGTATGAGGTGTGAGGTGTGTATGTAGGTTTGTTTTTCTGCATATGGATGTCCAATCATTCCAGCACCATTTGTTGAAAAGAATTATCCCTTCTCCAATGAATTGTCTTTGCACCTTTCTCGAAAAATCAGTTGACTAAATTTTTGTAGTTTCAATTATGAGTTCTCTATTCCTTTTCACTGATCTATGTCTATCCTTTCACCAATACAACATTGTCTTGATTATTGTAATTTTTACATTAGGTCTTGAAATCAGGTAGTGTAAGTCTTCCAAGTCTGTTCTTTTTTTGAAATTGTTTTGGCTATCCTAGTTCTTTAGACTTTCCATATAAATTTTAGAATCAATGTGTTGATATCCATAGAAAAGCCTGTTGGAATTTTTATTGAGATTATGTTTTATTTTTAGAGTGGGAATGAACATGGTATGTATCTTCATTTATTTAGATCTTTTATTTCTTACATCATTGATTTGTATTTTTTCACAATACAGATCCTGTATATATTTTTGCTAGATTTATACATAAGTACATCTTTTGGGAGACAGGGTGCCATTATTAATGATATCTCAATTATTGCTTGTGAGTAAATAAAAATACGATTGACTTTTTGTATTGACTTTACATCTTGCAACTTTACCAAACTCTGTTATCAATTCTAACATCTTTTGTGTAGATTCTTGAGTTTTCTACATATACTTTCATGTTATCCATAAAATAAGACAGTTTTATTTCTTCTTTTCCAATCTTTATCTTTGTTTCTTTTTCTTGTCTTATGGAACTGGTTAGAACTTCTAATACAATATTGAACAGCAGTGATAAGAAAGAACATCCTTGCTTTGACCTTATATTCTTGACATTACAAGGAAAAATTTGATTTACTGGGCAATACGATAGTAGTAATAGGTGTTTTTGGTTTTTTTTTGGTAAATGCCCTTTATTAGGTTAAAGAAACTTCTTTCTATTCCTAGTTTGCTAAGAGTGTTCTTATCATGAAAGAATATAGAAATTTACTAAATGCTTTTATTGCATCTATTGATATGCTGATATAGTGTTTCTTATATAGCTTATGAATACATCAAATTACATTACATTGGTTATCAAATGTTAAATTAGCTTTGCATTCCTAGTATGAACCCTACTTGGTCAGGATATTATACTTTTTATATATTTCTGGATTCACTTTACTAATTTTGTTGAGGAATCTTGGTCTATATTCATGAGATATTGTTGTGTAGTTTTCCTTCAATTTTCTTTCTCCTGTTTTGGTATTAGAGAAATGCTGGACTTACAGAATAAATTAGGAAAAGTCCCTCTTTTGTCATTTAGAATGCTGGACTTACAGAATAAATTAGGAAAAGTCCCTCTTTTGTCATTTAGAAGAAATTATAAGGAATATGTATTATTTTTTCCTTAAATATTTGGTAAAATTATTCAGGGAAACCATCTGGGCCTTGAGTGTTCTTTTTTGGAAGGCTTTTAACTATAAATTCAATTTCTTTTCAACTGGCTCTAAGATAATACATCTATCCCAGTGTTTCTTAGATATATTATTGTCAGTTTTATAGTTTTTTAGTTTATAGCACTACAGGAAGAATATACTCCAGGCTCATCTTGGATATTTTCTGCCTTGGGGCTAGAATCAGCTGTTTCTCTAAGGAGCCCTGGTTCCTTTTCACTGGAGAATGATATTAGAAACCAAGATCTGGGTACTAGGCATATTTGTTGCTACTGAGGTTTCATTGCTTCAGGCCCTCAGCTAATAGAGGAAGGAAATATATGTGGTATACTAACCTGTGTATATGCATAGTTATATAGATCTTTCTATATGTAATCATCTGTATCTATATGAAGTGAAACACAAGTTCATAATGACATATTCAACTCTTATTTATTACTACATGCTCATTCTAGCCTCTTTCCCTTGCTCATCTCTAACCTCTCTCTCCAACAATGAGAAACCTATCTCCCACCATTGCTGTCCATTTACTTACTGTTCAATTCCAGTATACATGCATAGTGGTATCAGAATTGTTAAACCATACCCCTATGGGAAACAACTTCATCAACTAGAAGATAGTCTTAGAGACCCTACTCATTTCCAACATTAATTATCAGTACCTTTCCTCCCCACGCCCTTCCTGAGGTTGTCGCACGCATTTGTAATATAGTGTAATATACTTAGATTATTTTGTCCCATTCTTCATTCCATTCCAGGGTTCTCCAACATCCTATAAAATTTTTTAGAACACTGTATACATTATGCTTCACTCTTTGTACTGTAGTTTTATGGATTTGACAATTGCATAATGTCTTACAGCCACCATTACAGTGGAATACAGAATAATTTTATTGCCCTAAAAATTCACTGTGCTTCACCTATCCATCCTTATCCACCTCATCCTGAACACTTAGAAAACACTTATCATTTTATTGTCACTATAGGTTTTACTTTTCCAGAATTTCATATAATTGTAATCATACAATATGTGGCCTTTTCAGACTGGCTTCTTTAACTTACCAATATCATGGCTTGATAGTTTATTTCATTTTATTCTTTAATAATATTCCATTGCATAGATATAAACTGATTTTTTATCCATTTCCCTACTGAAGGACATCTTGGTTGCTTCCAGTTTTGGGTGATTATAAATAATGTTGCTATAAACATTCATGTGTAGGTTTTTGTGTGAACATTTTTTTAAATCAGTTGGATATATAGCTAGGAGGGGTGTGATTGTGAAGTTGTATGATAAGACTATGTTTAACTTTGAAAGAAACTGTCAAACTGTCTTCCAAAGTGTACTGTATCATTTTGCCTACCTGCAAGTAATTAGAGTTTCTATTGCTATGCTACCTTGCCAGCAATTAGTATTGTCAAGGATTTGTTTGTTTTGAGCCATTCTATAGTATTAATAGGTGTGTAGTGGTATCTCATTCTTGTTTAATTTGAAATTCCCTAATGACAAATAAGATGGAGCATCTTTTCATATGTTTATTTTCATCCTATATGTTTTCTTTGATGAAGTGTCTGTTAAAATCTTTTGCCCTGTTTTAATTGGTTTATTGTTTAATTTCCAATATTTGGAGATCTTCCAGATATCTTTCTCTTTTATTTCTAGTATAATTATGTAATGATTTGAGAACATACTTGGTGTTACGTCTATTCTTTCAAATTTGTTAAAGTTTGTTTTGTAGCCCAGAATATGGTCTATCTTTGTGAATATTCCATGTTCATTTAAGAAGAACATGTATTCTGAAGTTCTTTGATGGAGTGATAAATGTCCATTAGGTTAAGTTGGTTTATAGTGCTGTTCAAATCATTTATAGACTTACAGATTTTTTGCCTATTTGTTATATCAATACCTAGAAAGGAGCGTGGAAGTCACCAATGATAATTGTAAATTTGTTAGTTTTTGTCTCATGTATTTTAAGTTCTACTATTAAGTGCATACATCTTTAGGACTGTTATGTCTACTTAGAGAACTTAACCTTTTATCATAATGTAATGTTCCATTTTATTTCTAATAATACTTCTTGTTCTGGAGTCTACTTTGACTGAATTTAATGTAGCTACTCTAGCTTTTCTTGTGTTTGTATGTGTAGTGGTGTAGTGTCAGCATGGTATATCTTCACCCATACTTTTACTTTTAACCTATCTATGTCTTTATATTTGAAGTGGTTTTCTTGTAGACAGCATGTAACTGAGTCTTGTTTCTGTATCCAACCTAACCATCTTTGCCTTTTGACTAATATATTTGGACATTTAAAGTGATCGTTTTTATGGTTGGGTTAAAGTCCACTCTCTTCCTAGCTGGCTTCTATTTATTCCATTTGCTCTTGCTGGTTATATATGCTCACTTTCTGTCTTCTCTGAATTTAATTGAGCATGTTATGACTCCATTTTATCTCTTCTAATTCCTTATTATTTATATCTCTATTTCTCTATTTTTTAACAATTGATAATCAATTTATTATAATCATTGATTTAATCATCTGCAATGGTGGCTCCAGCCTCTACTTCTGGCTCAGTACCAATGGAACTAATCTGAGTAATCTCAGAAAGACTGTGCAAGTCAATGAGTTCGGTGGATTCTCATCTGCAAACAATCCCGTCTCAACACCTTCACTGCTAGGAGTTTTTCTCATATTGATTCTCGCAGTCTTGGTAAGCATCACTTTGAGGGTTTTTGTTTCACTTTAGAGCCTCTGATCAAGCCAGCACAGACCTTCTCTAGGGATTTTACATTGCAGCTAGCTAGATAGGATAATTCTAATGTGGTGAACCACCACTTCTGATTCCACTGGTGTATTTCCAATATCCTTAAAAACCTTGGCATTTAGGCATGACTTCCTGAACAACTTGTTCTGCAGCAAGAGCAAGCAGTGGGTGAGTTAGGGGCAGGAAGTGTAGACCACAGGGGTGACAGTGTCTTCCTTAAAGAGGATTTATACCTCTTTCTGAACATTTAATTTTGTAATGGTTGATAAGGCTACCTCCACATAATATTATACCACTTAATGAACAATTTAACACTCCCATTCCTTGTATCATTCCATTGTTGTTATATATTATATTTTTATTTTATTAACAGTGCAAACATATTGTTATAGTTTTTGCTTTTAAGTAGTTAGCTTTTAGAACAATTAAAAATAAGACAAAATATTCCATTTTACACTTCTTCTTCATTCTTTGTAAAAACCGAAGTTTATGACTCCGTTTATTTATTCTCTCTTAAAGAACTTCCTTTAACATTTCTTGTAGAATAAGTCAGTGGTGATTCAGTGTTTGTGGTCTGAGAAAATCTTTATTTCTGCTTTACTTTCAAAGGATAATTTCACTGGGTATTAGTCAGCTTTTTTTTTCTTTCAACACTTTAAAGACATCATGCCATTGTCTTCTTGTTTACATGGTTTCTAATGAGAGGTCCAAACTTATAAAGGAGAACTAATGCTAATTCTCTTCAAACTATTCCAAAAAATTAAAGAGGAGGGAACATCCCTTATGAGGCCAGCATTACTGTGATTCAAAAACTGGACAAGGACATGGACACACAAAAAAAGAAAACTGAAGGCCAATATCTCTGATGAATATAGACATATAAATCCTCAACAAAATAATAGCAAACTGAATGCAACAGCACATCAAAAAGATAAGACAATACACCATGATCAAGTAGGACTTATACCAGGGATGCAAAGATGGTACAACATACTCCAATCAATAAACATGATACATCACATCAACAGAATGAAGGACAAAAACTAAATGATCATCTCGATATATGCAGAAAAGCATTTGGTAAAATCTAACATCCTTTCACAATGAAAACTTGCATCAAAGTAGGCATAGAAGGAACATGTCTCAAAATAATAAAGGCCATGTGTGACAAAACTCAGAGCTAACATCTGAAAGAGGAAAAGCTGAAAGCCTTTCCTCTATGAACTGGAACAAAACAATATGCCCACTTTCACCACTCCTCTTCAACATAGTGCTGGAAGTCCTGGCCAGAGCAATCAGGCAAGAGAAAGAAATATAAGGCATCCAAATTGGAAAAGAGGAAGTCACGTTGCCCCTCTTTGCAGATGACATGATCTTTTATATAGAAAAACCTACAGACTCCACCAAAAAACTCTTAGATCTAATAAATAAACTCTGAAAGGCTGCAGGATATAAAACAACATACAAAAATCAGTAGCATTTCTACACACTAATAATGAACTAGCTGAAAAAGAAATGAAGAAGGCAAATCCATTTATAATACCGACAAAAAAGTAAGAATAAAGACTTCTACCAAAAAATAAAACCTACAAAGCACTGATGAAAGAAATAGAAGAGGTCACAAATGGAAAGACATGTCATACTTATGGATTAGAAGAATTAATATTGCTAAAATGACCACACTACCCAAAACACTCTACAGATTCAATGAAATCCGTATCAAAATACCCATGATATTTTTCACAGAATAGAAAAAAACTATCATAAAATTCATATGGAACCCAAAACAAGCCTGAATAGCCAAGCAATCCTGAGCAAAAAGAACAAAGCTGGGGAGGCATCACACTAACTGACTTTAAAATACATTAGAAGGCTACAGTAACCAATACAGCATGGTATCAGTATAAAAACAAACAGATAAGCCAATGGAACAGAATAGAGAACCTGGAAATAAATCCACATATTTACAGACAACTGATTTTCAACAAAGTCACCAAGAATATATATTGGAGAAAGATATCCTCTTCAATAAATAGTGCTAGTAAAACTGGATATTTATGTACAGAAGGATGAGAATGGATCCCTATCTCTCATCATATACAAAAATCAACTCAAGGTGGACTAAAGTCTTAAACATAAGACCCAAAACTATTAAACTACTAGAAGAAAACATAAGGGAAACACTCTAGGGCATTGATCTAGGCAAAGATTTTATGGTTAAGACCACAAAAGCACAGGCAACAAAAACAAAAATAAATGGGACAAAAAACAAAAAACAAAAAAACAAAAAAACAAAGTTCTTGCACAACAAAGGAAACAATCGACAGGGTGAAGAGACCACCTGTTGAATGGGAGAAAATATTTGCAAACTATACATCCAACAAGTGACTAATATCCAGAATATGTAAGGAACTCAAACAACTCAACAGCAAAAAATAATAATAATCATAATAATCCCATTAAAAAGTGGGTGAAAGATCTGAATAGACATTTCTCGAAACACAAATGGCCAACAGGTATATTAAAAAAATGTTCAATATCACTATCATCAGGGAAATGAAAATCAAAACCACAATGAGATATCATCTTCCCTGAGTTAGAATGGCTATTATCAAAAAGACAAAAAATAACAGTACTGGCAAGGATGAGGAGAAAAGGGAACTCATATACTGTTGGTGGAGATGTAAATTAGTACAGCCATTATGAGTAACAGTATGGAGGTTCCTTAAAAAACTAAAAATAGAACTACCATAGATCCAGCAATCCCACTATTGGGTATTTATCCAAAGGAAAGGAAATCAGTATATTAAAGGGATACTTGCACCCCCATGTTTATTACAGCACTATTCACAATAACAAAGATATGAAATCAATGTATGTGTCCATTAAGGAATGAATGGACAAAGAAAATGTGATATATATATGCACCACGGAATACTATTCAGCCATAAAAAAGAATGAAACTCTATCATTTGTAGCAACATGGGTGGAACTGGAAGTCATTCTGTTGGTAAGTGTATGTTTTTACTCGTGTTATTTCTACTATGTTTTACAAGTAATAAAATATTTTAAAGCAGGAAATAATGACTTTAACATATTGACTATAGTAAAACTAATATTTTAAATTTCCCATCTGATAGTTCTAACATCTAGTTCATATCTTAGTCTGGCTCTGTTGACTCCTTTATTACTTTAAATTATGTTTTTTCTTGCCTCTTTGTATGCTTCTAAAGTTTTAGTTGACAGTTGGACACGTGTTAAGACAATAGATATTGAGATACATATTGTTATGGACTGAATATACCCCCTAATTTCATATGTTGAAATTCTAACCCCCAATGTGATGGTATTAGGAGGTAGAGCTTTGGGGAGGGAATTAGGTTGAGATGAGGTCATGAGGGTGAAGTACTCATGATGGCATTAGCGCCCTCACAGGAAGAGAGAACCAGCTCATGCACTCGCTCTCTCTCTCTCTCCCATAGTTCGCTCCCTACCCAACACACACACACACACACACACACACACACACACACACACACACACACACACCATGGGAGGATACAGGAAGAAAGCAGCCATTTACAAGCCAGGAAGAGGGCGCTCACCAAGAACTCAACCAGGTTGACGCCCTGAACTCAGACTTCCAGCCTCCAGAATGTGAGAAATAAACGTCTGCTGTTTGAGTCATCAGTCTACAGTATTTTGTTATAGCAGCTTGATCTGACTAAAACAAATATTTTTTATTCTTAGAGATGATCACTGCTTTCCTTTTGCTAGGCCTTCAGTGTAAGGGCTTCTGTTAATCTAAATCAAAAGCAGGTCTGGGTTTGAAGTTTGCTTCCTGTTTAGCTTCAGGCCTCCCCACTGGCTTAGGTCTTGCCTTTGTGCAGCAGAGAATCTGTCTCTTGCGGCTCTCCCAGCTGTGCTCCACGAGGAATTTTATTTGCCATTTGGCAGGGTGATGGAGGTGGGGGAGTTGGGGAAGGAGGTGTTCTCCGATGTCCTTATTAAGTCGAGATTTAGGCAGATATTGTGAACTTGAGTCTTGAGGCTGTGACATTCACAAGTATCCCTGCTCCTTCTCCCACGGTAATGCTGGGACTAACACATATTCCCACCCTTCCCTCAGGGGCCTCAGTCTACAGTTTTGTTCCCTTCTCCCTGCATAATAAAGCTTTTGTTCCTTGGATGCTACAGAAGATGAGTCTGGCAATGTTACTGCAGTGGCTTTTGATCCCCTGCCCCAGCCAGTGTCACGGGCAAGTTTTCTTAGGCCTCTTCCCAGTTTTCCCTGTGAGTGCCTGACTGAGTTCCTACAGGAATATCCTGCAAGGGGATGTGACCCTCTACACACAGGTATGTCTGCAGCCCCCAGGGACGTCAGTTACATTCAGCCTTTAAATGTTCATTGAAAATCTCCAGCTGAGTCTTCTTACTGGCTTATGTGGAGTTTGGCAACTTCTTTGCAGGCACTTGTCTCTCCCCAGATTTTAGGGTAGTGTTTGCCCTGCAACCTCCGTTCTCTGATGGGTTCGAGAAAAGTGATTAATTTCTAACTCACCAGCTTTTTTAGGGTAAGAGTTATGAACTTTTCAGCTCTCTTCATCTCCGAGCTGAAATCAGAAGTCTTTTTCTACAAAGAGACAATCCTGACCCATACTACATAACATTTCTCATAAAAGAGTGAGAAGTATAGGTTAAAGGACCTACAAGTTAAAAAAAAACTAGTTTCCAGTTCCTACTATGTAATTAACTAAGCAGGAGTGTGACTTCAAGCAAGGAAAATGGACTGATAAGAATTATTAGACCCATCACAGCAAAAGGATCGAATGATAGGACTATGTGAAAATGATCTGAAAAGTAAGAAAGTTATAGAAAAAAGTAGGTATAATCTTGTATTTTATAATTTAGTCAAAGTTTGTACGGTTTAAAACAAAATAGGTGTTTTATATCTGACGAAATATTCAGATCAGTTCAGTAACATTTAATGAGCACCTACTCAATATCCCAAACCAATATCCTTTTAGTCTAACAGATGAGAAAAAAAAATGTTTAATTTCATTTAATCATTTAATTATAAATGTCTGAAACTAACATCTATTTTATTTTTAGAAGAAAACTGAGTACCACAATAAACACACATGAAAATAAACTTCATACAATGAGAATATTCCACATCAGGATCCTGTTTTAAATTAGAAGAATATGACAACCGATTTTCTATAAAAATATCACCTTGATTACAACTTCAATAAATAAATAAAAATTCTTATTACAACTAAAAAAATTTTACTCTTTAAACAATTAATTTTTATCTCAGATACTGAAGTAGCATGCTTTAAAGAGTTAAAATCTATCATTGCCAAAAACATTGCATTAACAATACTTTATTTTTAAACATAAACAACATTTTTATATATTATTTAGGTAGCTCATTAAATGATTTACTCTTTCCTGCAGTAGGTCATTTATTTTTGAGAGATTCCTAAAGCTGAGCAGCTAGATGCAAAAACATGTGTTCAAAGTTGAGACAGAAATGGCAAATGGCCACATTCTTAAGATCATGTAATTGAATGAAATAGGGAATTCAATACCTCAGCAGATGACAAGTTCAAGGATGACGCCTGTTTTAGCAAAAGCTAAGTTGGAACACATGAAACCATCTGATTTCGAGTTTTCATGTGAATCATTTTGGAGCACAAGGATTAATGAATGTATGAGAATGTGTCCTTGGATTAGAATGCATTCCTACAGTATGAGAATAAGAAATATGAGAAATATTAAAAAGAAAACAAATACAGCATTGTTAATTTCTTACTATGTGACTAAAAGACTTGAAGCAAAGAACTTGTGTGACTTTGTTGCTTTCCCACAATGCACCTGCATGCAAAATACAACTATAAACAGTATACGATTCTGTTCAGAGACAAAATATTCACAAGCTACCATCAAACTTGGCTTAGTTCTCTTTGTACACTGTGAGGTTTGTCTTCTGGAACTAACAAGATTAAAAATTCAAATCTGTTCATGCTTTGAGCTAAACAAAATTATCTAAAAACAGAGTAAATAACAGTAAATAAAATAATGAACTACACAATTTGAAAGCATTTTGGATAGTTAAAAAATGAGGTTAAACCAAATGTGTAATTTAAAAACCAACCCAGTGGGTATATGGAAAAACTCTAGCTTATGTGAATTATTTCACCAACCATAATAATAGATGAGCTAAATGGTCAAAATAAATCATTCAGACTCTGCTCTCTTTAAAAGAAAGACAAGTCAAAAGACTGTGAGGACTGCAAACTTTTCTATGGTTCAGGGTCAATCTGAACAAGGGTACCAGCTGTTCTATTAGATAATGTTCTGGATAAAGTCACTCTTGAATGAAAATTTTCACACTCTGTAATAATAATGCATCACTACTGAAATAAAAAAATAAAAAATATAAAGATGGTGACAAATGCCTGAGATAGTCCAGAAATGAATTCTTTTCCATGACCAAATTTATCTTCCAAGCTGGGAAAGAAATTATTAACATTTCTCCAAACTCTATGCTTTTGCAACTGTTTAGAAAGTAAAAATATAGTACTAATACAATGAGAACACGTATTCCAAGTGCAAAAACAGTTTATCTACTATGATTTGACCTCCCACTTTAAAGAGAAATAAAAATGAATGAACAGCTATTTTTAACTTTCAGACCTACTTGGAAAAGTCAGGGAGATTGATGTAATATACAAGTTGATATTGAAATTGCTTCTTTTTCCTTCTTCTAGTGTGTCATTCTTTCATCTTTCAAATCTCTATCAATTGGTAATGAAAGAAAAGGGGGAATATGCTTATCCATGATAGAAACACAGGTGGGAATGTTGATAAATGGATTCTGATGGAGCTGCCCATATGGTGATAATGAGATTCAAAGAATGTATTTTATTTGTGTAGCCAAAACATGATTGCCAATCGAAAAGATCAGCTATAAAAATGAGTGGTTATTTTCCCTTTTTCTTTTCATATTGTAGATTTTCTTTTTAGATGGCACAAAATCATGTAATAGTTTGCTAAACTTCCTTCAGGTCATAATGATTGTGGGAACTTGAGTAGCACTGTTGAAGATTTGCTAATAGTAAATAAATCGTGTTCTTTATTCCAACTGTGGCTTTACAATGATTTGAATTATGCTGAGATCTTGTTCTAGACAATTTGAAATCAAACATGAGAATATTAATTTCTTGCAACCAAGACATCTCATACCACAATATGATACGCATGGCTGCCATACAGTAATAGCCGAGCAACATTTTTTAAATTGAGAGCAGTTAGTGTTCTATTTCAAGGCAGATGTTTTCCAGATTTACTATTGTCACTCATTAAAAAAGTAAGAAGTCTGTGTGAGTTATGATAATGTGAGGTATGATATTGCATATGCCGTCTCATCCATAAAACACCATGGATTTTCTCTGCTGATTCTTTCCTTTGCTTGTTTTATTTGGTTCAGTATGACTGTCTTTTCATTAGTGTGTAGGTATTTATTATGTCTGTGTGATAAAATGTACCCAAACAAAGAAAATAAATGGAAAGTTGGAAAGTTGACAAAGTGGAAGTGGAGGGAGGTATTTTAGTTATGAGGACTCTTTATATATTCAATAATTGTATTGCTTTAAAGTAACTATGAAGGGAAATTGTTTTATTGTGTGTATCACATGAGGCTTATTTAACAAATTTACTTGAATTTGGGGAGCAATGTCTATATTTTGGAGGAATTCAAGGCACAGTACAAATATTACCGAATGAATATTTCCATGTAAGAGAATAAGAGGAGGTCTTACTCTATGCATACATCACTGGAGCAAACACAGTTCAAATGGCTTGATAGTGACCGTGAAGCACTTAATGGGATACAACAAAATCTAATTTCTTGCCTTCCTAGAAATTTAGTTTAATGCCTGAATTATCAGAAAAATTAATGTGCTAACATATCAGTGGGTAAATGAGTGTTATGTTCAGCCTAATATATGCCTTCCTAAAGCTTTTTATTTTCACCTAAATTAATCTTAAAATTTGAAGTAAGGTAGATATGTAATACCTTGTTTAATCTATTGTGGATCAAATTGGCACTACAATCAATTTTTAAAATAATAATTTATCTTCTTTCTTTCTCTTGTTTCATCCAAATATTTGAGTTGAAACATTTTCTTTAAAAGAATACACAGTGCGATTTCAAGAGCTACGATTAAAATATATATGTTTTCGCTTTGAATTTATTGAATCTATAGGGGTCATTAGTGGTGAGAGGGCTTCTGTTTTCCCACAGCAGTGGAGCATGGTATCTGTGCAGGGCTCCCAGCTGGCAGGCAGCTCAGGGCAGAATTTGCAACACACATTCCAGATTGCCTCAATATTGCAACATGAGATGACTTAAAGAAGTAAAAACGTAAATATCTTAAGAGACAATCAAAGAAAATAAAAGAATGACTATTTTACAAAACTTTAAATGGGAAGCATTTAAAAGACATTAATTTTCTCAAACAACTGAAGAATGATGACGAGACGCATATACTACTACTCAGGACAATCTTTAGCAATTATATGCAAAACACTGAACAAAATATTAAGCTTTATACTACAGAAGACTCATAATTTATTAATAACATCCCTTGCACATAACTTTCAGCAGTAACACATAGGAATTCACATGCCAAGTGCAAACCCACAGACTTGGCTGTGGACGTAACAATAATGGTTTCCAGAGTCTAGTAATTCTAAGTATGAGTATTATGCATGTCTCTTCTTTTTTCCCATTATGCTAGAACCATACAATTTCTTTCCATTCCAGGCAGCCAGCATGTACTGCCAATTTATTATGATTAGAATGACATAAAGGGAGGAGGGTTTGTGGCTCAAGAGGAAGAGACTTCACAAATGTAGAACAACCTCTTTGCACGGAAGTGAGTTCCCAGGCAATTCCGAGGCTGATTAGAGATCCCAGATGTCATCGATAAGAATTCAACACACGTGATTGTGGAGCTCTCACCTGGATTTTCTGCCTCTCTACAAGTGAGAGCCCATGGCCAAACTGTACACAGCTCTGATCTGTGTCTAGTCTGTGGCAAGGGCAATAATGAACTGAGAAACCTGTGCTGAAAGAAAACTACAGTCTTGCAGAATGATGCTGAATGTATTACTTTTTGATGACACTATTCCTCTACAAAATAAATGATTTTGGCCCCAGGCAGATTGATATCTTCAACAATCTGAAAATTATTAACGGCAATAACGTTATCTCTGAAACCACAAAGAGGCAGCTAGAGTTCATGAATTTGTTTTTGACCACCCAAAATGCCTCCACACAGTGACGGTTAACAGATGGAGACAAAAATCTCAGCACATTTAATAATCCGTTACAATTGAGAAGAACCCTGCTCTTGGCAGGGAGGGAACTTATATACTGTTCCTAGGGCCCTTCACACAAATCATTTCATATGATTCTCAAAACTCTGTGAGAGAGCTTTCATTATCCCCATTTCACAAACTGAGGCTAAGTAAGCCCAGTAAGGGAGTAACAAAGCCCTTTGTAGACAGGTTTGTCTAACCCAGAGGTGGGGAAATTTTTTATGTTGGAAGACCACATTAACTTAGCTGTAATTAAATAAGGCCACATTCAAGAAATTAGATATACTTAAAAATGTGCATTATTTTTAATAAATCTAACCACCATGTACTTAATTTCAAAAAATAAAAACTATTTGTCAATTTTAAAGTTAACTAACCTTTTAATGACTTTGTTGTGTCTGCTTTTGATTGGAAAGCATTTGAATATTTGGTTGCAGCTTGGAGGTCCACAGTTTCAGTTGATCCTCTAGATGGGCATCAGTCATTTGTGACCTTAAGGGCATCTTGATTTGAAACAGGTAGGAGAATGTAGATTCGCAGCAAATAAGTGATTGAAAAGCAAGAAAGCATTTTGGGGGCATGTTGCTGAAGGTGTGGGTATTCTACTGCATTTTCCTGTATTTCAGTGACTTTAAAATGTCATCTGAGAGCTCAATCAACTCTATCCACAGTTCTTTAGGTGCCTTGATGATATAAACTAGGCGAGGCTGAAATGCTAATTTGAGTGTGATGTCATGATTCTCAAAGTCAGTGAACTTTTCATTGTACTCTCCAATTAATAGGTCTATAACAGCTACGGATTTTTCACGATTCAAATATATCATCCTGCTCATAAATGACCTTTGCTAACTGGGGAAAATGTCCATCCAAAATTTCCTTTTAAAGAAGAAGTGTTTTGAAAAAACATAGCTATTTTTGAAATGCTTGGATTTTTTTCTCACATATCATATATAGACTTGGTTTTACCTTGCAAAGAAATATTCAAGTCATTTTGATTTGACATGATATAATACAGAAATGCTGCATTTCTACAGAAATCTTCTTTCAATAATTCACGTTGTTGATTCTGTTCTTCATAAAATTTAATTATCTGTTCTCAGAGGTAAAATTTTGGCTAACATATCCTCTAACGTAGCCCATGCACTTTAGAATGATACAGCAAATCCACACTGAATACCTCATCATTCAACTTTAGCATGTTACAAAACTGATGATGCCATGTTGCATTTGCACAAATATAGTTAACAATACTTATAACTTGTTGCAAAGTGTTACTTAAAATAGAAACTTTAGCACAGAGATTTTGCTAACGCAAGATACAATGAAATGAAATGAGAGCATCTGGATCTGTTAATACTTTAGTCTGTGCAATAAACCCTTCATGTTATCCTGTCTTGGAAAGCACGCCATCTGTACATACACTCACTAAATTTACCAAATTCAGTCCAACTTCACAACATTTATCTTGAAAGTTGTTGAAGACACCGATTCCCCATGTTCTGTTCACAAGAGTGTCCAAAGCGAGTAACTCTTCGTAGCAAAGAAAATCTTCTGTTATGACCCAAATGAAGTATAAAACCTGAGCTGAGTCAGTCGTATCAGTTGATTCACCCAAAGCGATTGAATAATGTATATTTTCCTTCTGAAGTATTGCATGAAGTTGTTCTGTTAAGTGGAAGCCTAATTCATGTTGTCAATCAGTTATGGTTCTCCTTGAAAGAGGCAGTTGTTTGTACTTTGAAACGTTATCAGGGTTTAAACATCCTACACTTTCGATAATGCATTCTTTCCCAATTTCTGCATCACTAAATGGCTTCCCTTTTTTCCCCAAGTACATAAAGCTGCTTTATAAGTTGTTTGTATGGCATTATTTCTAGGTCCTATTGATGCTTGAAAGAATTGTCTTTGCTTTTGCTTTTCATCTTTTAATTTCTGCAATATAACCTTTCACACCTCTCCCTCTAATTTAAAAGATTTGGGGTCCTTCTGAGTGTTATAATGCTGATAAGCATTGAATTTCTTTAATGGTGATATTACAGTATCACAAAGCAAGCAAATCATCTTACCTTTAGCAGAAATAAGATAATAGTGCAGTTCCCAATCCTCATTAAAAAATCTGTTTTCTTCTTTTAGCGTTCTCTTGATCTTCCTTGACATGATGGCCTGTTAAGCAGACAGAATATAAAAATGCTGCTGAGCTTTGCAACTACTCACAAATTCCACTTCAAACAGAAACACAGTGCACTGTTGTCAAAAGTTGATAAGAGCCTGGCTTACTCAACCCCCATAAACTCTCGCCAACCAGCCTTGTGTGGTAGTGGCGCCAGTCAGGCAGGGGAAGTTAGAACTAAATCATGAGCATAGCAGCTGTTGATTTAGCCCTATAACTTACTAATGTTTTAATTGTGCCAGTCAATCTGGGAGGATTATTTCATTAAAACTTATTTTATTCTTTGATATTTTAAATATGTTCATTTTAAAAAATAAAATAAAAATATAAATGAGCAAAAATGCATTAATAAAAATAAAAGAATTTGTATTGTAAAATTTGGATATAGTCAGAAGGCCACATTTAGGAATCTAAAAGGCCACATGTGGCCTTAAGGCTGAAGGTTTCCCACCCCTGGTCTAACCCCAAAGCTCAAGCTCTTTCAACTGCACCGTATCACGATGTAATAGATTACAAATGGCCACAAATCTTGCTTGCTACTCGTCTCATTGAAAGATGGAGTTCAATTGTCAAATCCCTTTACCCCTTGAATCTGGGTTGGCTTTAGGAACTTGCTGAGCTGATAGAATGAGGTGGAAATGATACCCTGGGACTTCTGAGTATAGGTTATAAGAAGTCTTGCAACTTATACCCAAGACACCCAAGTCTTGAAATAATCACTCATGAAGTCCTGGGCCACCAAGAAAGAACATGTGGAGAAGCCCTGAGACTAAATTGGAAAGTGCCCCAGTTGAACCCAGTCTTCTAGCCACTGCCACCAAGATGCCAAGCATAAGTCATTTTGGACTGTGCAGACCAGGTCGGCAACCATCTGAATGGCTCCAAGTGACCTTAGTTGATGCCATGTGGAGAAAAAATACTATCCAGCTATTCCCTGGCCAAATTTCTGAGACAACATCATATGATAAAATGACTTTTGCTATAAGCCACACAGTTTTGGGGTAGTCAGTTATGCAGCAATAAGAATTGCAAAAGAAAAAAAAAAAACTCCAAACCCAAAAAAGAAAAAACAAAAAAATCTTCCTACTATGATATTATCAAACTATGAGCTTAAAGAGAGTCTTGGACAAAAAATATTGTGGAAGATAAAAAAGGCTTCTAATTTTTGATAAATGGATTGAATTTCTGCTTTATTATTCAAGTTAAGATATATTTAGGTGAATAAAGAGGAGAAAAGAGGACGAAGAAAAAGGAGAAATGTTACAGGTAATGTGTTTGAGGGGTATAAAAGTGCAAGTATATTAGTAAGGATTCTTTTGACTTTAAGTTACGGAAATCTTACTTAAACTGCTTTAAACAAAAACAAAGGAAAGTATAGAATTATTGGCCCATGTAACTGAAAATTGTGGTAGGAGGCTGACCTTGGGCATGCTGATTAAGATGCTCAATAATATCACAAGAAATATTTTTCTCTTCATCTTTCGGCTTCACTTTACTCTGGGCTGGCTCTGTTCCCCAGCCAACTCACTCCTCATGGTGACAAGACAAGGTGACAAGATGAGATGACTTAGAGCGAACCACAGCTCTAAGTCTGTATTATACCATAGCTGCAAACTCTCCAGCAAAGGGCATTTTCATTTCCAGGAGGACTAGTAAAAGGTGAACACCCACTAGCCTTGGGAGTGGGTCAGCCCCATCTTTACCAGGTGGACTGAGAGTGGCGGTTCCCAAATGGAATCCCGAGTGCTGTTTCCATCATAATAACTGGAGGGTAAATACTACACAGAAGAAAATGAGCCTTCAAAAAGCAGTGAGAAAGAAATATGTATTTCTTCTTTACACAATTTAAATCATGCTCACGACTTGATTTTATCTTGTCTCAATCATAGGTATAATTTAATAATCACAGAAAATGAATTTAGACAAAATTATGATTATCTCCTCTGTATTCATTCTGCTGCCCCCTCTCTGATTCAAGAGCACACTCCCCTGCTCCCGAGAGGACCCAGCGTTCTCATGCTGCTCTCTGGCAATGCATGTCCCCCACATAGAAGTTCTACCCCCACTGGCGAGCGTCCTTCTTTTTGGATCAACTCCTCTTTCTGAGAATTAGTCAGTTGACATCAACTAGCTGAGGCAGTCACCAACCTGTCCTTGGTCCCTTCCTCCTATAAAATGAGGGGACTATTTCAGTGACCTCTAATGCACCCTATATAACCAGTTTCCTTGGACTTTTCACTGAGACAAACTCTGTAAAGCAAACCCTAATCCGTTTGTATACCTCATTGCCACGGTTGGGTGGGAGAGGGACTCTTTCTCTCCCTCATAAATCTGTACATAGAGGGGGAAACTCCTGACCTCCTCCTCCTGGAAAGTGCTGAAGTCAACACCCCCAGTCTCTCTCTGCCTTCACTTATTCCTCCCCACAGGAAGGGGAGGTGCTAATCTCTTTGGTGAAAGCCTCACTTCACAAGGGCCTATTTTCCCTACTCGATGGGATCACAGGGCCCTGCTCACTTGTGGCTTGACATCTAATTTTTTCTGATGTTCCTGTGCTCTTGCAGTAAGACCCCTCTCCTACCCTGGTGCACACCTTTGCACTTCCTGTCTCTGAGTACTAACACACCTTCGGAGGTCCTGCTCCACTCAGTGGAGGGGCTGGCTGTTCTCTTAATGTTCCAGTTTCTCCTGCCTTCCAGAAGCGATACTTGAATTTGCAGTAGGTGGACAGGAAGGCTACACAGCACACTCAGTTTGCTTTGCAACTACAGAGGTTTGTATTAATATTTGGTCTAAGAGGGAGGGGACCCAATGTTGGCCTCAGGTCTAAGCTACATTCTCCAATCTATATTTCTCAGATGCCTAGATTCTGTTGACTACATCTTTGCCTAAAATGTTGATAATTTGAGGCCCTATTTGACTAGTAATGCTTCTTTCCATAGATTAGAACCTGGCAGGGAGGAGAGGTAAGTTGTAGCTCTTGCCTACCTCTCACAGTCATTTGCAAAGTACTTTCACATGCAATTTTATCATTTCATTCTCCAAACCATCTTGTGATAACTTCCAGGGAAGGGAATATTAATTCAATTAAAACCAAGGAAATCGAGATTCAGAAAGTCAAGTGACTGGTCTATGGTCTAATTAGTTAGTGGCAGAATGGGATTAGTCCCAAATCAATGGACACTGAGGATAGAATCTCCAAATCAGAGGCACACTAACATTCTACAGCTTCAAAATGTAACCAGAAGAAAAATTCATCCAGCAGTTACTACCTATCCTTTGCACTCCACTGGCAAGAAACTGCTCTGAAAACTTAAGAGCTTTAATCTTTATGTAGTATACATGGTGTAGGCAAAAAGAAAACCAGGCAGCTAACAAAGTATCATAATGTCAGGTGCATGATTTAATTTCTAAGCTGCTGTGACACTATGATCATAAAGATCACAAAAATAATACATTACAGATGCTTTATCCACCTAGATCTGAGTGAATGCTATTGTGCTATATGCCTTGGTGAATATGTACAACTGTGTTGCTTCTGTTGTCTTTAAGGACCTCACTGGATAGGATATCAGATATCATCAGACCTAATGCAAGCCTTAAAGCCTGTCAAATTGAGACAGTCTGTGCACCTGCATCCAGCCGTCCACCCCTGCAGCAGTTCTGGGCAGCTGTCAGCGTTCCCACTGTCCCCCACATTAACTGGGAGTATCAAGCCACATGCAGAATATGTCTGCTTATGTATAGAGAGGAAACAAGACGACATAGTAACAGGCAAACCTTGGCTATCTACCTCCAATATTAAACCAAAAAATTCTGAACTCTGCAAAGTAAATTGATTATATATTTTTGAAAATGATACCTCATGCATATTAATATTTGATGTAGAGGTGAAATATTTCAAGAGGAGAATTTCTCCCACAATCTCAATATCTCAAATTAGTGTCTGAACATATTTCTGCATGGTGAACAAAGCCAGTGAAGAAGGAAAAGAAAGAATTGATGGCCATTCTTTAGTGTGTCCTATCTCATGCTAGGAAGTGGTGTGAGCTAAAAAAAAAAATTCACTTAACATTCCTTGGTTTGGTTGTGTAGTTTTTCCATTTCACTGTGTGTGAGAGAGAAATAAAAAAGCAGGGAGAGAAAGAGAGAGAGAGAGGAACAATACTGACTGCTTTGTGTGACATCTGGATCACTTTGTTTATGGATGAATTAAGGGGCAATAAAAATAAAGCTAATTCCACAGTTCGTGGTTCACAACCAGAATATAGAAGGAATGACAGAGTTCTGGAATCCTGGGAGAATGGAAGCAAAAATTTAATCACAGGGCCAGCCCATAATAGGTGCTTATTACATCCTTGCTTAAAGAATTAAATTAACTGGGCTTATCAGAGAATTTATTGACTTAATATATGCTAAACTGACTATTCCTACTTGGTTATAGTGGGAGACTTGTGCTCGTATGTAAAAGTACTAAAGAAATAAGAATAAAGGAAAGAAACTAAATACATTATGTTTATTTCTATTCGCCTAGAAACTGTTTTACAAAAGGATTAGACAATATCAACCTGTCATTTCACAGATACAAATAGTTATATTCACACTTCCCTCTAAGCAGCTTTCCATTTTGCATATGGAAGGAAAGCCTTTCAGACACAGCTGTCCTTGGCCAGATTCTCTCAAGGTAATGATTCAGCCTCTGCCATGGCAAGACTAACCATAAAGAAGCTAATGAGGAAGATGGAGAGACAAGAATATAAGGTAATTGCATGGGAGTGTGGTTTACATAGGAAGATGTGGTAGACAAGCAGGGTGGAGATTATCCTGCTGAACCCCAGTGGCTGGCTGCTCTCTTGTTCCTCTCCTCTGTCCCAATTCTTACACCAATGGAAGTTGGAAACTTCAGAAAAGACTGAACTTGAGACTCCTTAACCTATGCGGAACCTCTTAACATTCTCCTTCCTACACATGAAGAGGAGAATTGGCACTCAGTTTATCCCCTTTCTAATTTGACCTCATGTTTCATAAAAGATACATCAAGATTCAGTGAGGGAGCGGGTGATATCAGCAAAAATGGCAGAGGCAGAACCTCCAAAAATTCTTTTCTTCATAAAAGCAATGAGAAAATTCACAAAAATTGTCAGAATCAACATTTTCAGAATGCTAGAAATTAACCAATGGCCTACAGCAATCTAGATAATGTTTATTTCAAGAAAAATATCTGAATCTCAGTAAGAACAGTGAGCTTCGTGTTGTTTTAACTTCCGTCTCTTCCAGGTCCACAGTAACCTTGAAAACTGACAGCTCACAGTCACAGTGAAAGCCAGCAGCCTGGTAGCCACCAGAGGGAGCAGAATGGAGTGCAGCTCCTTCATCCCAAGAGAATTGTGATTATCTGACTTGTCTGTTAATTCCCCCGAAGACCCCACCAGTAAAGCTGTTTTTATTTAACCTGAATGGGAGCTCACTCAGTGTGAGAAGTCTTTTTCCAGGGGGTATCTGTCAAAAACAATTACAGACAATTGCTTAACTTTGCAGCTGCCTAACACTGAGTAAAGCAATAGGCTAACTGAAAACTTAAAAGGAAAAAGCTGGGGAATGAGATTTCCATGGGGGCTTTGAAAAGCTGTAATATCCTCCTGGGAATTAAGAAAGCCACAAGCATGTGTAGGACTACACACATTCCCAGGCTGTGCACATGCTCAGGGAAGATCTGAAAGGCCCTGAACTCTCAACTCTGGCTTATCTTCAGGCTCTGTGCAAGAAGGTGAAGGCTAAGGCAGAATTGTAAACTGTCCACCTAAATGTTGAAGCAGTGCCTCAAAATGCACAGAGACACCCTCAGCAAACACTGGGAAATTTATTGGTTCCAGTGACTTAAGAAAATCTCTTTCCAGTCATCAACTGACCACTAAACTAACCAAGTAGAAACTTAAGTGGCCATAACTGACAAAGAATCTAGGCTTTACAGTTCGGTTCAATGAACAAAAACAACAAACAGGAGCAAATCCTGGGGAAAGGGGAGAATATGATTACCAGAGTTGACACATTATATTATTATTATTTTATTTATTTATTTTTTTTGAGACAGAGTCTCACTGTGTTGCCCAGGCTAGAGTGAGTGCTGTGGCGTCATCCTAGCTCACAGCAACCTCAAACTCCTGGGCTCAAGCGATCCTCCTGCCTCAGCCTCCCAAGTAGCTGGGACTACAGGCATGCGCCACCATGCCCGGCTAATTTTTTCTACATATTTTTAGTTGTCCAATTAAT
>CAUYSK010082510.1:0-38042 GCA_963575035.1 Avahi laniger
AGTAGCTGGGACTACAGGCATGTGCCACCATGCCCAGCTAATTTTTTCTATATATTTTTAGTTGTCCAATTAATTTCTTTCTAATTTTAGTAGAGACGGGGTCTCACTCTTGCTCAGGCTGGTTTCGAACTCCTGAGCTCAAACAATCCACCCACCTCGGCCTCGCAGAGAGCTAGGATTACAGGCGTGAGCCACCGTGCCTGGCCCGCCAAATAGTTTTTAACATTAAAATATATATATATTTCCTAGTGACCGCACTAAAGTAGAGTGATTGCTTTATATAATTTATTAGCCAACCTTTACCTGGTTATCAGTACTCTGCTGATGGCAAAAAATAAAACGTCAGCCAGTTTTCTGCTTAGCTGTCTTATTAAAATTTGAAATGATGTTCTTTATAAATCAGCTTGAAACTATTGGCTAAAGTTAGTAATATTTTATTTACACTTTTGGAGCATTTCCATGCACCCAGGTTTATGTAGATCTAACATACCAGTGCATTCACTGAAAGCATTTTCTTTACTGTAGTTCTATAGTACATTTATAGCCTATCATTTATGGAGTAGACTGTCTTGGGTACAAAAAGGTAGCCTTTTCTTGGCCAGGCATGGTGGTCAACCTCTGTAATCCCAGCACTTTGGGAAACTGAGGCAGGAGGATCACTTGAGGCCAGGAGTTCAAGATCAGCCTGGGCAATGTAGCAAGAACCTGTCTCTACAAAAAAATTAAAAATTAAGCTGGGTGTGGTGGTGCATGCCTGTAGTCCTACTTGGGAGGCTGAGGCAGGAGGATCACTTGAACCCAGGAGTTTGAGGTTGCAGTGAACTGTGATGGTGCCACTGCACTCCAGCCTGGGTAAGAAAGGGAGACCCAGTCTCTAAAAAAAATAAAATATATAGCCTTTTTTTCAACATTACCGTAATAGGTCTACAATGTTACTAGTTCAGAGAGGTAAAATAGTTTTAATGACTGTTGGAAACAATTTCTGTGCATTTCAGGCAACCAGCCATTGGTTCTGTATGCCAGTGGACAGTGGCACAAATCTTGGTGCTGCATCAGATATTTAGCATTGGAAGAAAGGGGGAAGGTAGGTATTTTTAGGAACTGCTCCTAACAGTTGCTAAGTAAATAGTTTTCCTTCATTGCAAAACTGGTTTGCACTGTGCTAACATAAGTGACTTTTTATTAAGAGTTTGTTAGTCTAGATTTAGACAGTAAAGCTGATAAAATTATCCTCTCGTTCTTTTTGTGCCACCAAAATGAAAGTATGTACTTTCATGTACTTTGTGAAATGGACAAATTTTAATATTTTAAAAATAACTTAAATTTTAACATTTTTAATAACTTAATTTTTAATATTGCTGAGTACCCTGCCCCCTCCAAAAAAGAAGATTGTATAAGTTATTGTTTCATACGATGGCATGCATGGCTTTCTTTGTTTTTGTTTTTTTGTGGAGTTTTTTTGCCTACGACAAAAGAACAAACTCTATACAAACAGTAATAGGGATTAATTTTATTCACAGATTAATTTAGGAGCATTTACTGACAATTTTACGTGCCAGGCACTGTGCTAGTCCCTGGAAACTTGGTGACAGTTTATACATGCCAGTATACCAATATGAGGGATTATGGATGCAATACCAGGGGAGCAGGTGGAGCCCAGAGAAGGGAATCTAGGAATTGCATCTGGAAGGATGAGTAAGATTTCACCAGGCAATGACGACTTTGACTTCACCTTGAGGAAATTAATCGTGGAGGAATGGTGGCAAAACAACTACACGACTAATTTTAGCCAGCAGAGTACCCATTCCTTCAGCACAGAGCCAAGTAAGTGGCACAGGAGGTGAGTGCTGGAGGTTCACAGGTGTTCAATAATGAAAGTGCCCTTGGTCATGCATACGTAATACAGTAATTTTTACCAAAAATGGAAATAAGTATATAGAAAGGAAGCCCCAGCCAGTCACAACCCTATACAATGACAGTCTTACTGATCTACAAATCCTTGCACTGCCATTGAGGAAGAGAGAACGAAAATAATGAGATCATAAGTGACTGTAAGTATTAGGGAAAGAGAAGGATGATAAGGTGTGAGAAAAGCCAAGCAGCAAGCATAAACCCAACTTCAGGGAAATGGGGAGAGCAATAGTATGGTTCTCAGAGCAGGTAGCCGTCCTGAGGGTAGGACATAGACGGGGCAGTGTTCTGGTCACTAAAGTCCTATTCATGGTGCTAACAGTTACTTCAATAACATAAATTGGTGGTAATCACTCTGGTTTGTATTACATGTTGAAGAAAGTTATGGGTTTTAAGGCTGATAATCTTCCCCTATTGGATAAATATATTTTAATGTCTTTTTAAGTGCCTCTGTCTATCTTCAATTTCTATCCTTAGAGGAAAGTGCTTTATTTATAATCAGGAAGGAAAATGCGGTACATTAATTTTACTCTTGAGTGATTGCCGGAGCCTTTTGTAAAGTCTCATTCAAATGTGCATTGTCACCCAGAGGAATGTTAGCCTCAGGGGCTGTTTGCTGTTTGTGAAATCTAGCTAGATACCCTATCCTGTGCTTTTTTGTCTCCTGATACCATGTTTGGAGTGATGGTAAGCTAAGGTGGTTAAAGGAGGAGATAATGGCAATGCATGGAAAGTCAACAATGAAATCATTGACCCTTGAAGCTCCGATCTTCCTCTGGGATAATACCTGGCTTAAGGTCACAGAGCTGTTTAGTGACAGGGCCAAGAAGGAACCCAGGTGGTGCCCTTTTGCCACTAAGCTGCTGCTCTAAGCATAGGGCAGTGTTTTCTTAAGTGTGGTGCCAGGACCAGCAGCATCAGCATCATTTGAGCATTAGAAATGCAGATTCTAATGCTCTGTCCCAGCACTCCACTCCGGGGGTGGAGTCCAGCAGTCTGTTTTAAGAAGACCGCCCCCTTCCCCCAGGTGATTTTGATGCACAATAAAGTTTGCAAACCACTGGCAAAGGAGAATGAAAGCAAATGGGTGGCAGAATGAACTGGGAAGGGGCTTGGTGCAAGACCTATGATTCAGTGTCCTCGTCTATAAAAAGGGCATCATAAAAATTAAATAGATAAATAAATAATAAAAAGGGAATAATCGCCAGATTGTCACTCTGCTGGTGGTTGTGAGTATAGTATGAAGTCATTTATGCCATATAGGTAAAGACTTGCCCCAGACAGTGGAAAGCTGAAGAGTATCTTAGCTCACAAAAATTGTTCATCTCTTCCCAACTCTATGTTTGGTGACATGTTGGTAGCTTGAAATTAGCTGTAGTGGGAAACTGGAAAACCCTGCAATCAGGATCTTCCTCCCATCCCCAGTTGGTTTACCAGCCCACCACTGGTTCCAGAATACAAACTCATCGAGTTTCTTTTTTCCTAGTTTGTAACTATCAGAACTTTAGCTAAAATCACTTCTTGAGTGATTGTAGAATTCCCTTCAGTTGATTTAGAGGAGAAATCTAACTTATATATCTTAAGAAGACTTCCTTTTCTATGAAAGCCAAATATACCTGAATCCTGTGAAGCCCCACATTCCGCAGGCATGGGGTCAGAAGAGAAGCACCCAAAGCCAGAGATGCAGGTTTGGCAGTTGTTATTACAAGGTTGATAGTTGAAGCTACAGAGCTAGGTGAATTCTTCCAGGCTCCGAGTTTTGATCTGGCTATGAATAGGGTTGAACACAGACCTCTGAGGGTTGTAAAGATAAAGAATATTGAATTACTAAAGAATAGGAGTAGTCACAAAGGACATTGAGAGGGTCAGAAGTGCCCTATGGAGAAGTGAAGGAGGAAGCTATATTATTAGTTGAGCCACTTAAATGTTAATTGCTGCAAGGGACAAACTCTTGAATAATGGCTTTATGCAGTATGTGTTTTCCCCTAATGTGAGCCAAGTAGCCTGCCTTCCGTCTTCTAACTATACCATCTGGAATTCCAGGCCCTCCATGTTGAAGCAGCAGGGAAAAGAAACGGTGGAGGCACACAAGCAATGAACTGCCTCAGCTGGAAAATGACACAACTCTTTCATAGACCATTGGCCAGAACTAGTCAGCCCCAATCTATTTGCAGAGGAAGCTTAAAGATGTAGGGAAGAGGATAGGTATTTGGTTCGTTCTAATGTTCTCTGTCACAGATTGTTTGCATGTACTGTGGTAGAGAAAATTGGGGTGTGTCAGAGGAGCTGTCTCTGGTTGTTTGTACCCTCAGGTATCCAAGCTGTATCTTCCAGGAAGTCAGAGCCTCGGGGCTGGTAAACTCAGATGACTCTCCTCCACTGGCTCCTTGCCTCTCTTTCAGGGCTTGTCACATAGGAAAACAAGCCATGCAGTTCCCTGTTGCTAGGAAATGTATAAACATAGCAAGAAATAATCTGCCCATCTGTTGAGGGTTTAGCATTGCAACTTTCCCATAAATGACCAACAGCTGTTTGACTTTTGGGGGTTATATCTCTGTGTTGGTGACATAGGAAAAAGGAAGAGAAGAGAGTTATGTATCTCCTCTGCTAGAATAGGAAGGTTTTTTTTTTTTTAAAGCCAGAAGCCATATCTTCTTTTTTCCTTGTATTCATAGAGTCTAGCAAAAGGTGACCAGTAAAAACCTCTGTTGAATATTAATGTAGATCAGGATAGTATTAGCTTTCTTTCAGCAGTATTATTGACTGTTGACTTACTGGATTTGTGGTCAATTAAAACCCTGCATTATCTCTTACTCAAGATCTGTTCCCAGGCCACATTTATCTTGGACTTGTGCAAAAAAAAATATATATATATATATATGTGTGTGTGTGTGTGTGTGTGTGTGTGTACAGTTTTACTTACATGCTGATTTTAGATTCAGAGCTTTAAAGTGGTCCCACCATTAGTACCACCCCCAAAAAGGATCAGCAAAAGCCCCCCCCACCCGGCCGCCCCGATTCGGCTCCTTGAATTGCAGTCCTTTCCCTGACTGTAAAAGCAATGTTATCAATACTTGATCCAGGGCTTTTTTTTTTGAGACGAGTCTCACTGTGTTGCCCAGGCCGGAGTGCAGTGGCTATTCGCAGGTGCAGTCATTGCATATTACAGCCTCAAACTCCTGGCCTCTAGTGATTCTCCTGCCTCAGCCTCCCAAAGTAGCTGGGACTACAGGCACACGTCACGTTGCTTGGCTCTTATTTTATTTTTTAAAGTATGTTTTCAAAAGGTCAGTGTTGCAGGCCTAAATCTGACACCTTTAATTCTTTTTCTTTTTCCAATTCATGCTGGCCTTTCTTGCACACTTTAAAACTGAAGTGCTTTCTTATGCTTGCCTATTGTTCAAGGACTTATCATCTCTTCTGCTTCCCAAAAGACCATGGAAGATGATTTGAAAACTTAGTCCAGTCTGTTTAACAGCTCGCTCCAGAGCCCACGCTTAAGGTGGCTTGTTACTTTGGTTACATTGAGTGCTCTAGTGATTTGCCACAATTTTTTTTTTCTCATAACTTTAGTTGCAAAGGATTGTGGTTGGAGGGTTTCTACAGGGTGTTAGACTTTTCTGAGCACCATTAAAATTCAAATTTGAAGTTTCTATTTTTAATTATGTCCCAAGGAAGGTCAATAAAAGCTATCCAGAGTGTGGCCTTTTTTCAAGTGTGATTATCTTGGGCTGGTGGACTTCTGAGGAATTGGAGCCCACATCTTCCATGAGCAGGTCTACTTACGATCATCCTTGGAAAACATGGACAAATTTCAGAAATTTTACACTGTTCTTTTTTCTCCTTGAATTCCTGTTTCCATTGCACTTTCCCCACAGGATTAAGTCATACATGCAATTCATTTTCATGCTTTATTGTCTTTTAATGATTGCCATATTGTATTTTTTTTATAACTTAAATATGCACTTACTCAGTTACATTTCAGATTTCCCTAAAAAGATACATAATTCACTTTATTGATGGGCGTTTGGGTTGTTTCCACATTATCCTGAGTCTTTAGACAGTCCTGTGGGGATGGCTTGGCTTTTCTTGCTTGTGATCCAGAAATCATGGGAACACTTATGAAACTTCTCTTGGGACGAAGGGTTAAGGTTAAGGGAAGGTACCTGGGAGTAATGTCAGAAACTGTGAGGGAAAGCTCCCATGAACAAAACAAATCCTGAGGTCAGCAGTCAGATTCACAAGGTCCAGCTGGCCCTCCCTTGCCATCCTTGGGGGATTATTGCTTGTTTTGATTGTAGGAACTAGTGGGGTTTTTTATGGAAGGTGAGAGAAATTTTACTCTATCATAGATTTTGTTTGTTTTCTGTTCCTTCAAACATGGAGTACTTAACATTCAGTCTTGAGAATTTAGAAAATTTCTGCTGAATCCAAAACTCCCCTCTAATGACCTATAAGAGTGAATTGTCTTCTCGTGCAATTGTTGAAGAGGAACAAATCACACAATAAGAGAATTTGGCTCAATGTCTTTAGCTTCTTAACATGTATTTGCCTGAATGTGGGGAAAAAGTCTTCCTCTACTCTGACTTCACAGCTGATTCGAAAACTTCAGGGCTGGAAAAAGGATCTCTCTCTTTCAATGATTCAACACATGCGCTAAGTAATTGCACCAATATTCCTGACACGATATGGTAAGTGGAGTCTGAAAATCAGTTGCATAAAATTCAAAGTTGCATTATTGCAGGGTTAACAAAAAACCAATATTTTTGAGAGTCTATATGGTCTCAGAGGGCACAAAATTAGAGGTAGTAAAATATATACTGTTCTCAACTGACTGACTGACTGGGAGAGTGCCCAGTGATGAGCCGTTTCCTAACTGACCTCTCCCTCCTTCCCATCCTTGACAAGAACTTGAGCATGCTTTGCCTGAAAATGAACTTGGGTGGGGAACAGGAGCCAGTCACCACTGGTGATAGGTCCAAATTCGCCTGCTTGAGGTTTTACTGTACTATGTTAGACTCCTTAGGGCACGATGTGAGATTGTCCTAGAATTGTCCCCATTCCCTGACTATTTGTTATAAGACAGTTTAGTGTCCTTATTCCTTCATTTTCTTTTGAAAGATAGAAAAAGATGGAAAAACCTCAAAAAGTACAGACTCAGATGTGGACGTCTTCTACATGTTCCTTTTCCCATGCCTGGTCTACTTTATGAGCATAAAAATTTTCCTGCACTTGTCTTGCACTTGGGAGAAAAGCGATGCTATCATCAAGAAGATGTGTATCGTCTCAATACCATGCCTCAGTGAAGTTACACCCCTAACTCTTCTTCTTTTCTTGGCCTTTCAAAGAGCTCACTCTCTTTTCATTTCCCTTTCACTGTATGGTCCACTGAGCTCTGACTTCTACCACATCTGTGGCTCTAGCAGCAGTCACGGGGCTCTCTGCATTGCCAAGTCCAAATCACGTTTCCCAAGCCTATCCTTCCTGACCTCTCTGGGGACTTTGGCGCTGTCCGTGAGTCTCTTCCTACAAAGCTATCCTCCTTAGGCTTCTGAGATAGGTCTTTTCCCTGGTCTCCTGCTGCCTTGCTGGTCATTCCTTCACAGCTAGTCATTGTGTCCTGGAGAATCTTAAGATCTTAGCATCCTTAATATCACCTGGATCTGACCCTCTGTCAACCTTCCCACTACCCTGAACACTCTTTTGTTCTGCTCATCCCTTAAATGTCAGCTATGTCCCAGGATGCTGCTAGCAATGCCTGTCCCATTGCTGTCTATCATCCTTTATAAACAGGAATCCCTTATAAACAGAAGTCATACCATGTTGCTCTTCTGCTCCAAATCCTCCATTTCTCCCCAAAACCTGTTTCCCTTCTTCCCATTACATCTCTGACTTCATGTCCTCCTCCTCCTCCCTTCACTTACCCCATCTCAGCCACATTGGCCTCTTCCCTTTGCTCACACGCACAGCTATGCTCCTGCCTCAGGGCCTTCACATCGACTGTTCCCACTGCCTGGAACACTCTTTCCTCAGATATTTCTCAGGAATTCTCATCTCCAATCAAGACTTTGCCCAAAGCCACCTTCTCGCTGATTAGATTGTAACCTTCCCCTGCCATCTGACAAGGTGCTCCCAATCCCCTTTCCCCAAGCACCACAGGAGCAAGATTCTTGTTTGCTCTGTTCACTGATGTATTCCCATATTCTAAATCAGTGGTGCTAGATGTTCAATGAATATTTTTCAATGCATGATGAATGAAAAAACTTTTTCTGTATCACATCATATACTTCTGTGGTTGCAGCTACCCATTTTAGGATGAACTCAAATTCATGTCTCAAGTTCAGGCCTCATACCCAAACCACAGACCTACATGTATCCACCTGGCCATTGAGAATCATGCCCAGACCTCTCAAACTCAAAATATCCAAAATAGGATTATTTTCTTCCACTTCCCTTTATAAACCTCCTCTTCCTCCTCCTTCAGTAAATGGTGTTGTCTCCAAATAGTTGTGAGCCTGCAGCTTTATCTGTGAGCCAGAGGAGTTATCCTAGACTCCTCTCACTCAGCCCATCCAACCCATCACCCGCACCCCACCTACTTCTCTAACCTCGTCTCCTACCGTGCCCCTCCCTTCAGCCACTATCGACTTCCATGCTTTCGCCCATGCTTCTCCTTCTCTTATTATCACCGCCCCCAACCTTTCTCACTCAACTCCAGGACCAGCATTTATCCCATGCATTATCTTCTTTCCAGGGTTCCTCCCATGGTGTCCAGTGCATACAGACCTTTATCACATTAATAATTAGATGACTTATCCCTCACCAACACTAGGCTCTGAGGTCTTTAAGGGCAATCAGACGATGGTTGACTGCATCCTGGTATCAAATACAGTATTTACCACATAGTAGGTGTTTAATAAATGTTTGATAAACAAATGGATCCTAATAACCCACATAAGATGCCAGCCTTAAGTATATAATTTTAATTTATGATGAAAATACAGATTGTCATTATAAAGATGATTACACTCTGCACAGTACCTGGCCTGTAAATATTTAATATATAAGGGGGGAGTCTTCAAAAAGTTCATGAAAATGCATATTATGAAAAAACTATGCATGGATTTCAAAATTTTTGCATTAAAATAAACTTATACTAACTTGTTATAACATGTCCAAACAGGATGTAGTTTGAGCATGAAGAAGGATTAAGTTGTCAGTTTGAAAAAGAGTCCCTATTAGAGCAACATGAATTCTACTGAAATTGAAGCAAGAAAAAACATCAAATTTCTGGTGAAGCTTCAGTGGAAGAATAGTGACATCATTGATGCTTTACAGAAAGTTTATGAGGACAATATCCCCACACCAAATTAGCAGCATACAAATGGATAACTTGTTGTAAGAAGGGATGAGACAATGTTGAAGATGAAGTTTGCAGCGAAAGACTATCCACATCAATTTTCAAGGAAAAAATTCATCTTGTTTCTGCCAATACCATAGACATCTCAATTGGTTCAGCTTACACAATTCTGACTGAAAAATTAAAGTTGAGCAAACTTTCCACTCATTGGGTGCCAAAACTGCTGTGCCCAGATCATCTGCAGATAAAAGCAGAGCTTTCAGTGGGAATTTTAAAAGAGTGAGATCAAGATCCTAAAGCATTTCTTCAAATAATTGTAACAGGAGATGAAACATGGCCATAGCAGTATGATCCTGAAGACACAAAGCACAAGTAAAGCGATGGTTCCTAGGGCAGGGAAGTGGTCCAGTCAAAGCAAAAATGAACCAGTCAAGAGCAAAGGTCATGGAAATAGGTTTTTGGGGAGATGCTCAAGGCATTTTGACTTTCTGGAAGGCTAAAGAACAATAACATCTGCTTATGATGAGGGTGTTTTGAGAAAGTTAAACAAAGCTGTAACAGAAAAATGCCCAGAAAGATTACCAGAAAGTCCTTCTCCACCATGACAGTGCTCCTGCTCATTCCCCTCATCAAACATTAGACATCCACCTTACAGTCTTGATTTGGCTCCTTATAACTTCTTTTTTTTATTTTTTGTTTTTTTTTTAGACAGTGTCTCTCTTAGTCATCCAGGCTGGAGTGCAGTGGCCTTATAATAGCTCACTGCGACCTCAAACTCCTGGGCTCAAGTGATTCTCCTGCCTCCCAAGGAGCTGGGACTACAGAGGCACGCTACGGAGCCCGGCTAATTTTTGTATTTTTTGTAGAGACAGGGTCTTGCTCTTGCTCAGGTTGGTCTCAAACTTCTAGCCTCAAGCCGTCCTTCCTTCTTGGCCTCCCAAAGTGCTATGATTGAAGGTGTGAGCTGCAGTGCCAGGCCTCCTTATGAATTCTTCCTGTCTCCTAATCTTAAAAAATCTTAAAGGGTACCCACTTTTTTTTTTTCAGTTAATAAGGTAAAAAAGACTGCATTGTCCTCGTTAAATTCCCAGGACCCTTAGTTCTTTAGGGATGGACTGAATGGCTGGTATTGTGGCTCACAAAAGTGTCTTGAACTTGATGGAGGTTATGTTGAGAAATAATGTTTATATTTTTTATTTTTAATATTGTACTTTCACTTTTGCATGAACTTTTTGAAGTCTCTTCATATATACTTTGCTGAATGAATAAATAAAAGCTGAGGAAATAGCCTTGATAATAGCAAGGAGATATTAAAACAACATGAGATCAAGTAATGTGGGTCATTACTAGGGCACCAGAGCTCACGATTAGTAGTAAGAGTATGGCAGGATAGCAGGAAATGAGGCAAGAAGGAAGAATGAGGAGGGAGAAAGGGGTCTTTGAGTTTGGGCTCTGCTGTTCAGGCAGTGGGGAGCCCTATAGCATTAAGTCAGAAGAATGATTAATCAGATGTGTGATTTAGAAGGATCCCTCTGTAGAATAGTGAAGGATGAACTGGCAGGAGTTGGGTGTGATGGGATGAGTGGAGGAGAAGATTTGACTTTGGAACACCCAATAGAAGACAACTTCAGTAGCTTGAGGGTCTACAGTGTGAAGGCCTAGATGTGTTGAGTTCTGAGACATTTCAGAATTCTACATGGATCTTCCCAAGTTAATGATAGCAGAATTTCACCCAAAGGCTTGAACTATGAATGGACAAGGCTTCCAGAGCCCCAGTGCTGTCATAGTAGACTAGCACAAATGTGTGGCATAGGTTAATGGTTGCCTTTACCTTCTGATATAATTAATGACTAGTTTGTGAGGTTGTCAAGGCCTTCAAAAAATTCAACCAAACACATATGGCCCCCTACTTAGTCTTAAGTTACAGATGTTCCTGAAAAAGCTCCAGAAATACAGCAAAGAGCACTGGCCATTTGCCCATCACTTCTCTGGTCCAGAAATCAAGGGTTGCACAATGTGAAAAACTGGGGTCACTTCAGGCAACCACCTGCATTTATAAAACCCTAGGACCTCTCTTCTTTCTCTTTTTGCTGCAGGCTGGGTGAAAGGAAGCTTAATTCTTTGGGTGCTGGTCCAAGTATGATCCAGTTGTGAAAACTAGTTTGGACATCAGAAGGTCCAGGGCATCAGATAGAGTGTTTTGAGATTTCTCAAAACTGTATGTCAAAGGGATTCAGCTTGTCATTAGGGAGTGTTACCAAGCCTTCCCACTAGATCGATATGATCATGGTCCTGGCTGGGCCATGGGTCACAGGCTCGTGGCTCCTAGAAGCCTTTCTATCAGACTGGATTTCCTATGTGACTATCATAAAAGGAGCACTGTTTGCACATGTGATACATTTTTAAAAATATGAATAGCTTTGGGTAGGCTGGCAGGTGGCTAGAAACCCTGCCACATAGAATTCACATCTGTCTCTTTCAATAATGACTTGGAATAAGGGAAGCATACTTGTGTTATAAACTGTATTTTTAAAAATAAAAATACTATATAAGAATATGAAAACTTGAATTACTTAATTTTAATTATTTTAGGTAAAGTCAATAATAATTTGAAATGTTCTCATGTTTGCTCTTTTGTTGTTGTTCCAATGTTCTCCCAACCTTCCTTGTGCAAAGCCAAGGAATCCATAGATGAATCACCATTTTGAAGCCCTGGTGAGGCTGCACCAAGTCTATGAACCGAAACATGAAGCCTCATGATCCAGGACACTCCATGAGAGACGTTGGAAAGCATCTTTTCCCTTTACGCTTCATTGAGAAAGAAACTGAGGTTAAGGACCTGGTCAAAGTTGCAGTTGGTGAGTGGTTTGGCTGAGACTTGAGGTTATGCCCCAGATTCCAGAGCAATCCCCATTCCTTGTTGAACGATCTCTTTTTTGAATTTGACATTTGCCAAGCTGACACTCCATGCTATATACAGAACAGTGGGTAAACACACACTCCAAAGTTAGACTGCCTGCATTCAGATCCCAGTTCTACCACTTACAAGTTTATCTCTCTTCAAAATTGTTCTTACTTAGGATGACAACAAATAGCAAACTTTTAAAATCAAACAAACTTTGGCTCCCCTGAAGAGAGGCAATGTTCCTTCTGTCTTCCCAGCTGAATTCCATTTGCCTGGGACCATCTTTTCCCTGCTTCTATGCATATCTTAATCTTTAGATGTCAGGTTGGACTTAATTTCCTGCGCCAAGTCTCTTTTGGTCTTCTAAGGTTGAGTTGAGATCCCCTCTTCTGTGTCCCCATGGCATCATTCACCATATCCAGCAATTGCCACCCTGTTTTTTGTTTCCACGTCTGTCTCTCCAGCCAGAGCTGTGACAGTGAGCTGAGATCCCAGCTTAGCTGCGTTTTTATTATGTACTAATAGTAGTGAATAGTAGGTGCTCAAATATTCGTGAAACTGAAACATGGATAGATGAATGAATGGACAGATAGCGGGAAGAGGAAAAGGTCGGTAGACAAAGAATTGAGGATATTCTCCTACAGACTCCTGAATTCGGAGGAGGGAGATAAACGGGTGGGGTGGAATGTGGTCGGTGGCACTTGACCTAAATCACTGGGGTCTCCATTCCCAGGCAAAAGGGAGGAGTTCTCACCAGCCAAAGACTCTCGGGTCCCCTTGCTAGAGCCTACCTCCTGCAAGAAGACCCCAGAACATAGACAAAGCGGCCAAAGGACAGTAGTTTAAACAAGGGGAGCAGAGCTCCTGCCTCCTGTCCGCCTAGATCCCGCACGCCCTGTCTCCAGGGCGCAGGGAAGCGCCCACCATGAACGCCCCAATTTTCCCGCTTTCAATTTCCTCCCCACGGTCTGGAGCTGAGGGTGTGAGTTCCATGAGGGGAGAAGCCGGTGAGGTAGTTACCGCCCTCAGAATCCCCCGACTCCGGCTTCCTTCACCTCCCCAGGGCTGCGCCCCCCTCTCAAGGGACGAGCGCTGGGTCCGGGCCGCCGGGGCGGGGAAGGGTCGGGCTCGGGGCGGGGAGACGCGTTTATATATTGGCGAGGGGCGTGAGAGCTGCCTGCCGCTCGCCCGCCGGACACCCGAGTCAAGAGGCTGCCTGCGCCGCCGCGGGTCCCTTCCACCGTCTCCCGGCGCTGCGCCCCCGGCGGCGCGCTCTGCCTGCGCACTGTGCGCTCCGAGGAAACCCGCCCAGGGCTTGGGAAGCGCAGGGCTGGGGGCTGCGTGCAAGTTTCCCCGAGGTAAGTTCAGGAACTGAAGTCCGCTGGGGCGGCACGAGCCAGAACTAGGTTTACGAGTGATTAGTAGTTGCATGGGAGGCACCGGCCAGAATAGAGGGGGCTGCGTCAGAAGGACGCGGTGAAGGAAAGAAGTGAATTTCAGAAGCTCAGAATCGCCTCCTTTGGTTTTTCATCTCCTCCAGGCAGAGTTAGCCCTCATGTCTTCTTTTAGTTTTCCGTGTTTGACTGTCGGAGAACCTGCAGCGCACTCGGTTAACATTCTCTGCTCCGGGCTCTCTGTTCTCCACCGCAAACCTGGGCGCTGCGAAGGCTGAGAGGTGCCTCGCCGAGCACTGCATCCCCACGCCCGGCACAGGCCCTGGCGCCCGGGGCACACAGGACCGCTGAGGGAATGAATGAACGAGGTTAAGCAGTGTGAGTCAGGAAAAGTCACTCTTGCCGAGCCTGGTGGTATATACTTCGCCTGTGCTTTTGCTGTCGCACAAATTTATTAAAGACAGTTAGGTTTTTATTGCTGTCTGAGGAGAGGGAGGAAAGCAGAGAACAGGCACCCTTTTATCAATTCCCAGTAACATTCTGCCGTGAAGGGAACCCCAACGCCCTGGCTCAGTATCAACTGTGCAAATAATTTTGATGAGGGGAAGAGGCAGGCTGGAAGAGGAAAAACACTGAAACTAGGAAATGATTTTCTTTTCTTCTGTGTCCTTTTGTGATAAAGATTTTTCATTCCTCTTTTTAGAGGTGTGCTCTAGGGAGATATTTAAAGAGAACTTTTGCCAGTAGAGAGCGTGTATTGATAAGGGAGAGGGATATCTGTGATGGTAAAAATCATAAGACTTGAGATGGGAAGAATATTAGAAGTTTTTTGTTAAGAATTTCTATAGTTACAGGATTCAGCAGTCATGTTGCTTTTTAAAAAAGAATATTTGATGAGTAGTATTTTAATGTAAAATTTTCAAGTATGCCATGAAATGTTAAACTTACTCAGTGTCTCCATAAATGGGGTCACTTACATAAAAATCCTGAAACTTCTAAATAAAGTGTTTTAAAATACATGGCCTTAAAAGTTTTTATCGTTATAAAAGAAGTTGTCAATTCTCTCCCTCCTCCCTCGTTTTATTTCAAAATATTAGAAGTGCAGAGGAGAACCTGAAAAAATGACAACAACAGAATGTTATCTTTTACTCAAAAGTAGGTGTGTTTGGATGTTGTGCCATGCAAAATCAACTTGTATGGTGTTCATAAAAGATTTTATTTTAATCACTCATTGGAGAATCATCTTTAGCTTTTTTTGAGTAACAAAATCCTTTTAATTTTGCTAAATCTTCTTGTGAAACAATTCTCCAGAAATACCATCGTAAAGTGTAAAATTTGCTTGCAATTCTCAGTTTTTCTATGCTTTTCATAGTCTGAATTTCAGTAAGTTTGAACATTTGGAATATTAATGTTGAAAAGATTTATTTATTTGCATAGACAGTACCAAGAGAAGCAAATTAAGTCACTAAATGAAGGTCAGGTTACACGAATTGTGAATAGAGATTGGTGAATTATTTATTAATCTATATACACAGTATACTATATAGTCCCACTAATATAATGGTCTTAAAAATGACTGAAAAGAACTCTGTCAGTAAGTATCCCCTGCCCCCTGAATTTCTCAAAAATATGGTTTTATTACCCCCTGCAAATAAATAAAAGTGGTCCAGACTAGTGAGTATGTTTGCAATCAAAGAATCCTCACTCCTATGCTCCTAAGTACAGATATTAGATTTTCTATGGTTCTACTTATGCTTCTATAAGAATCATGAATATAAGACCCTTCCAAGGTGATCAAATGTTGACCAAAATGTTTTTTCACCCTTTTTGTTATTCTTGTTATGTAAAGTAGGAAGCAGTTTAGCTTTGCTCTCAAACAGGTCTAGATTCAAGTTACAGATGAGCTTGGACAATGCACTTAACCTCTCTGAGTCTTACTTTTCTCACCCGTGACATAGGGCAGTGATATCTACCTGCCTTACAGGGACGCATGTGAAAAAACAGGAAGATCTTTGTAAAATGCCAAGCCCAAGTGCTCAGTAAATGAGGACAATTGCGATGGAGTGACAGTGACGGTAAAGCCTGAGGATCAGGCGATTAGAACTGTTCCCAGCAATTCAGTTAATGTTGAGCCCAGTATTCGGTGTTCTGACCTCACTGAAATACCTTGTCTCTGTGGAGTATAACACATGATTAACAGAAACGAATGATTTGCCAAACATTGTAGTCTCCCTTTTTCCCTGGAAGTGTTCCAGTTTGCAGAGATCATTTCAGGAAAGACCTGTCACTCAGGCATGCTGCTGTTCTGGAAGAGATGTTTGATGTTGTGGCTGTTCTGATTTTATTATATATTTCTTAATATTTTAGACTTAACGGTTTGGGGCAACTTTTCCTAGAGAAGGCAAATTGTTCATGCAGGTAGGAGGCTTTAAAAAGTGCATTCAGTGTTTTAGTTTATTTGGATATGATTTTGTGATAATAAAAATGTCTTTCAACTTGCAACAGAAGGATATTATATTTACATTTTCAGAATTTTAAAACAAAGTCCCCCAAAACAACTCTAAGTTGTTCAAAGGAAAGTTAAAAAGGCATAAAGGATTCTTTACAAAACAGTGGCTAATTAAAGGCCAAACTTTTTAAATGAAAAATAATAGAGTCTTAGTCTCACTTCCCCTTCTGTTTCCTCACTCTCCTCCCAAAACTGGTCTTTTCTTGGGGTGACCCCAATGTCCTGTAACAGGAATTTGGAAGGGATTACCACAAATAAAAATAGATACCATTAGCTACCATAAGTCATGTACAGAAGAAAAGATCTCTTGTGTTTCTCATATCTTTAACGCTTCCCACAATACCTGGCACTTGGTAGGTACTCAATAAATACTTGATAAATGAATGACTGTTAAAATTTCAAAAGTCTGGCTGAAGCGTGCTTCTCATGTAAAGCTGGAGCAGTTGCACTTAGAAAATCCAATAACATGCAAAATCTCAGAATACTTAGAAAATCCAGAACATGCAAAATCTCAGGGAAAATCCATAACTTGAAAAATCTCAGGGCAGTATCACCTTTGTTTGAGGCTCTGCTTCCATAGTTCAGTCTTGCTGAAACAAGAAACACTTAGTCTATCATTACTGACTCTAAGTCTTACCCTTATGAACTGTCTTGATTGACTAAGATAACCCTAAAAACTAATACTTTTTGCAGTTCCAAATAACAAGTCTAAGAAAATGTGCTAATTTAATTTTGGCATGATGAGAACATTTTTCCCCAAGTGCTCAAATGGTAGAGGAGAGGGAAGAAAAATAGAACATACAAACCAACTTAGTCTTGTGAATGTAAACCTCAACATTCTCCTTAAGTTCTCCTTAAACAAATATACATTTAACCATTCTTTAACCATTTACAGTTGAGGATTTGACATTGATTTGACTCTAAAATGTTTTTGTAATGCTCTAAGTATTGTAGCCTACACTTTAGAGGGGAAAGACTTTGCCAGAGTTAGTTGGCAAAGACATTTATGTTGGCTAGAAAAACCATAAGCTAATCACTTATTGAGTCTTTTAAAAACAACTTGATTAGTGTTTGGCAAGAAATTCTGACTGTAAGTCTCCATTATACGAGTCCAAATACAATAGAACTTTGAAGATCATAAGCAAGTTATAGTCATATTTGGCTATTATTGTTTGGTGGGAAAAAATCCCATAGTGTGTCAAATAATCCATGCATCATGTTTTGGTACCCATGCCTCACCCCAAGCCAGCCTGTGTGGTTAACTTTATAATCTCATTTACTTCCACATTTTCTCTGGGACAGTTAGAACCTGTCCCATGTGACAAAGATGATGACACAGACTGTAGCAGATTCCCCTGCCGTCCATGTCCAGGCCTTTCTCTTCCCTGCTGGCTAGCAGATGATGCCAGAGCCCTGCCCACATTCGCTCTGCATTGACTGTTTCAGTGCGTTGCTGAAGGCTTCTTACTTCAAGCACATGACTCTGCCTGAGGGCTTTCTCTGGCCTTGGGAGCATGCCTGAAGGGCCTGGGCGTTAACACCCCTGGGAGCAACCCCTCACCCAATAAGGGATGAAAGTTGCTTAGTAAATGCCCCATTTTCTCACACCTTGGGGGGGCAACTCTTGAGGTATGATCCACATGTTCTCACAGAGGGGCCCAATGGAACTGAGCACTAGCTGCCCATAGTGGTAACCTACCTGCTTGTCAATGTTGGCCCCCTTCCCTTCCCTGTCCCACCCCCCTGCTCCTCTACCAGAGTTTCCAGGAATCACCTCCCAAATAAACTAACTGAATGAATTCTTGTCCAAGGTCTGCTCTGGGGGGAACATACCCTACCATAAGTTTGTTAGCTATGTCAGTAAACACAGCATAGGTTACCCTGCAATAAATGAAGTATAGCTTATATTTAGCTATAAGTAGGCTATAGATGCCATTCTAGCTAAAAATTAAATCAAGAATGGAATTCTTGTTTTCCATAGTGCAGAATAGAATTTTTTCTCTAGCCAATGTTGTTTAACTTATGTCTGGGTCAGTTTATTGGTCATAACCCGATCTTAAATTCCCACCAGCTCTTTGGAAACTGTGGTGTGGACATGGAGGCAGATGTCAGTGAGGACTTGGGTGACCCCATAATTAGAGAACTGGCACAAAGAACATATTCTGCTGGTGATGGAAAGTGGTTCAGACATGCCTGGTGAAGATGGGGCTGGCCTCTCTTATTCCTGCTAGCTGTTCCTGTCCCTTCCCCAGGTTTGGTCACCATTTACTTACCAATGACTTCCTGATCCACACCTCCAGACCAGACCTCTCCTGAGAGCTCCAGATCCAGATATCTAAGCGCCTCCAAGGCGCTTGAACATCTTGCACCACAACCACCGAGTCTCAAATGGTACTCATTACCTTCCCCACAAGGCTGCCCCTTTTTCTGTGAAAGGCACAACCCAATGGCTCTGTCTGAAAACTTTGAAGTATCCCTGAAGGCCAGTCCTTCTCCCTATCCCTCATCAACAATCCTATCTAATCAATCTCCAAATCTTAACAATTAATTACCTAGTGATCTCCGCAAACTCCTCTCCCCTCTCCTTTTCATCACTGCTCCTAGTTCCCTAAACATCGTCATTTCTTTCACGCAGACACCACCTGCCTCCTATTTCACCTCCCTGCCTCTAGTCTTGCTTGTCATCTAGCATTCTCCATGCTTCAACGTGCTCATACTTTTCTCTGCTTAAAATGCTCTAATGAATGACTTTGGATAAAATCCAAAATCCTCATCCCAGTTGAAAATCCTCCCACCATGCAACCTTTATCTCCCTTCCCTACCCCAAGCCTTCCTATTTCTTTGCTACCACTCCCAATCCTCCGCTTCTTTACAGAGACCTTGCTCTCTCCTACCCCTGCATTTGCATTGTGAAATTTCTTCTACCTAGAACTGTATTCTTTAGAATGTAAACCTGACTAGCTGCTTCTCTCCCTTTAGGGCTTAGTGACTATGTCCACCCCTTGGGAAAGCATTGCTGGATCTCTCTACTAGGAAAGTAGAGCACTCACTCTACCCTAGGCCTCTGTACTCACGTAGCTGTCTCACTAAGCTGTGATTTCCTTGTCATTTATGTCCGCCAGGCTATCTTCAGTGCCAGCCACTTAATAAGTGCTTTGTAAATATCTTTTGTATGAATAAATGAGCTGAAATTGGGTTCTGTACTAGCTGATGACCATGGGCAAGTCACATAACCTCTCTGAACTTTAGTTTTCTCATCTAAGTGGGAATAATATCCAAGCATAGGGTGATTGAGAAGATTCGATAAAATTATGGATTTGGGGTTCCTGACACATAGCTGGTGCTCAATAAATAATAGTTAGTTTGCATTCAGCAAGATAGGACTATGCTTGACTTGACCTTATGATGCTTTGAGACAGTAAAGGCCAGGAGGTATAAGATAAAGGGGCACTTTGATACAGTGGGTTTGGGTGGAACTCAGAGGGAAGAAAGTGTCATTTAGCTGAAAGCTTCCTGCTTTTCTGATGCCCTTTTAAACCATGCATGAGGTGTATTTTTGGAAATGTAAGTGATATGATAACGGTTGATGGCGTCTAATTCCCTCATGAAGTTTCTTCCAAGCAATCCTTCTCCTCAAGCTTCGACATCTGCATTCCCTGGATTAATGCCACGAATCCAGTTTCTAAACTCAGATTTTCCAAGAGTTTTGCCTCAATAAATTGTTCCCCACTGCAATTCCTTCTTGTTTTTTTTCTGTCTCCATAATTACTGTCATCGACCTGAAACAGCACCATTAAGTGCCTAATTGTTGGGCCTCCAGGGAGCTATCATCATAGTGCTCATCAACCAGGATGAACAATTAAAGGCGATTTAACTGGGTGGAGGTAAGCATGAAACAAATTCATGGACTTGAACTGCTAAATGATTAAGGCAGAGAACTTTTTAGATTTTAGCATTGGGGAGTGAGTTAAGCACATAATTGGGGTGGAAATTGGGGGAATAGCACCTCGGGGAGCTGTCCACACATCTCTAGGACTTTTAGGTATTATTTGTTAAGTTACTGCTTTGGCACACAAACAGTGCAAAACAGTTTTCAGGCTCGCTGGGCCATAGGTGCCCTGCTCCACCCCAAACACACAAAGTTTATAAATCCCCTTTGTTTCTACATGTCTCAACAATTTGGGCAGACATTAGCAGTCACTATATTCAGAAAATAGGTAAAATTATGGTTAATGGTGTTGCGTATATTGGAATTCCATCTCATTTTCTTGGATAGACTTGAATAGATAAATCCATAAATATGTATTCTTAGCTGAAAAATACTTTAAACAGGTGCCTTTTTACTCCCCAAAGCTTGAGGATTTTCATTTATCTGCATATTTATTCTATTTCTCAGTGATCCATCAGGTCTTTTGATTTCTTCATGGGGAAAGTGGCAATTGGGCATAGATGTTCCACTGTCATCTCAATCAGCAGCAGCAAAAGTTACTGACTTGGGTAGCACATTGAGCACCGGCTGCATGATTCTATGCACTTTCCCTCCGTGCTAAACTCCCCATGAAGAAAGGAGATGTGTGCTGGGGATGCAGAGCTATAGCCATGCTGGTAGCTGCAGCCAGTATGCAAGAGGTGGCTGGGCTAGAACCACCCGGGGAGGAGGAGATGGTTGGCTGGTTGACTCCAGGTCTTCACACAGTGGATCTTTGAATGCTCCAATCCATGGAATTTTCTATGTCACTTAACTCAGCACATGTTAAGCACATTAAATACATTGTCACATTTAATCCTCACGACAGCCCAGTGAGGAAAATACTGTCATTATTCCCCTTCCACAAATGAGGGTTCAACATTTTAGGGGCATGAATTGCTCAAGATCACAGTTGGCCAGTGGGAGAGATTTGAATTCAGGATCTGGCAAAACCCAAGCCTTGACACTGCTACCTGTTTACTCTGCTGGGGAAGCTGGAAAATGTGTGCCTCGAAAGACTAGAAACCTCTAACGCTGACCCTCAATTTAGATGCTTGCCTGGTTGGAGTAATAGTTCAGAAGTCATATGTTTCACGGTGAGAGGAAATTTTGACTCAATATTTTTTTAAAAGAGAGAAGAAAGGGAGACTGCTAAAATTCATGTGGTCATAAAGTCCCAAAGTGGTGATGTTTGAGAAGCCATAAAAAACTCAGTAGCTTGAGTCTCTGTCATTGAAGTTGACATTGGTTAATATTTGCAAAAGTCTATTCTCATGTTGCTGTTTGAACTTTTATAGAATCCTATAATTTCAGAGCAGAAATGGATCTTACAAATAATTTCAAGTATTTGTTTTATAAGTGAAAGTGATTGGTTCTTCCCGTACCCTTCCCTACAATTAAAATCTTTTTAATGATTTTGTGTTAATTGCGGAGAAAACACAGAAATCATGAATAGGTCCTGCAAAGCCATGAATGGCCTGGACACTTCCTCTTTTCCAGCTTCATTCAGTGCCACACTCGCCTTCACTCTATTGTGTTCTATTCATACTGGACTTCCTTTGCCTCCTTGACCACACCATTCTCCTTCCTGCCACAGGACCTTTGCATGAGCTATCTCTCCTCCTGAAAGACCACACTCCTCTTGGCCTCACCATTCCTGATATTCTCACCATTCCTCCATCATTAGCTCAAACAGCATTTTCACAAGGAAACCTTACTTGATCTTTCTGAATTAACCAATTCTCCTTATTATGTGGTGACTTATGTCATCATAGTATATGATAACTTAACAAATGCTTATCAAGCACCTTTTTATGTACAAACCCTATTCTAGGTGCTGGAAAACAGAGGAACGAAGTCCCACCTCCAGGTATGATACAAACATTACAGAAGTCATCAAATAATTTCCAGGTGATGTTAAGTGCTACCTTAATTAAAGGTTAATTAAAAGGTTAGTTAACTATATGGGGATGGGAGGCAACTTTGGATGGGGTAGTTAGAAAGGCCTCTCTGGGGAAGTGACATTTGAGCAGACATCTGAGTGAATATAAGAGCATCTGTGGAGGCAGGACATTTCCAGGGAGGACCAACTTTGGCATGTTTGCAGAATAGCAAGGAGGCCTGAGTGGCTGGAGTGGAGGGGATGGGAAGGAAAGTAAGAAGATGAAATCAAAGATCATGTGGGCATCGTCATGTAGAGCCTCATAGCCCAGGCATAAGGAATTGGAATTCAGTCCAAGCCTGATGGAAAGTCCCTGGAGATTTTGAACATGGGGGTATCAATCTAATTTATGATCTTCAAAGATCACGCTGATTGCCGTGCAAAGAATACATGAAGAAGGACAGGAGTCAGGGAGATCTGTTCGTGCAGCAAGCCAGTCAAGAAGCAATGGTGGCAGGGGTGTGGTTGGCAGCTGGTGAGAAGTGGTGAAATTTGGAACATGTTTTGAAGGTGCTATTGACAAGGCTTGCAGATGGATTGGTTGTGGGGTTTCAGAGAAATCTCTTTCTGACATGTACCACAGCGGTAACTTTACACTTACTGATGTAATTCTTGCATTGATATCTCATTCCCTCAAAGGACTATATGCTCCATGAGGACAAAGTCGAAAGACCGTGTCTGGTTTTACTTCTCATTGCATCCCTGCTGCCTAACACAGTGCCTACCATATGGTAGATGCTCGATAAATATTACTTGCATGAAAGCATGACTGAATAAGTGAATGAATAAATACAGAAACTAAAACCGCATTATTTTACAGATGAGGAAAATGAGTGTCTGAGAATTTAAGTTAAGGGACTGGCCCGAGGCCTCTGAGCTCAGACTATAGCCCACGTCTCCAAACTCCTCTTTCAGGCCACTTTCCCTCTTACAGTGGAGCCTCTTTAAACCCCATACTCTTTTACTGCGGGGAGGGAAAGATTACCAAAATGTATTTCAAATACTCCTATCGAATAACTGGTCTGGTTAGCCAGGCGCTCACAATGGCAGCCAGAGTTACTTCAATCACCTTTGGGGCTCTGTTGGGGCGCCTTGAGTCTGTGACATTTTTTTCTATCCTTCTTTGAGCTTGTTTTCTTCTCCAGTAAAGATCATTAATCTAATCTCACTATTGGTGAGTGTTTTGACTAGGACTCAAAGGAGGTCAGCCTAAGCCATATGACTCGTGCCCTGTTTTGAAAAACACTACAGATCTTTAGATGAGAGCAGCTGGTGTGCTTAATCTTCATGTAAGAAGGTAGGCATTCAAAAGTGCTCAGCCCCCCACAAGGACATTTTGAAAAAAAATCAGTTGAGGCGAGCCGTGATTAAGAGGGAACAGAGAATAGAATGCAATTAAGAGGCTCCTCTGTTCCCTTGGATGACAAAAGCCGCCCGAGATGTAACTTTCCCAAGCAATGATCGCATCCTTGGCCCTCTGCCTTTCTAATTAAATTCCTGAGATACATATATATATATAAGGATATTTCATTTAAGGAACAGCTGGTAAAATTGGGTCCTTGCTCTGCAGAGGTTTACCAATGTGTTTCAACATTTCTGAGTGACTGAATACTAATATTTGGCCCTGGAATACAAAAAGAGGAAATTAAATCTAACCTAGCTGCTTATCGTCCAGGGCCTTCTAGGTTGCATCCGCCCTGGTCTGCATAGTAATTTGTTGTTTCCCATCAAGTTACTCCCAATGTTACTTTTCCCTTTTTTGTTGCCCCCCTCTTGGAAGCAGCACCTGCTGTGCTTTGACACTTTTCAGAGCTGTTTCTAGTGCCCTGAGACCCGGCCTCCACCCTCATGAGGTTTCCAGTCTGGGGTTGGGGGCAGGACAGACACTGAAGAGATAAACACTCAGGTGAATGTTTAATCACAGATTTGAGATGTGTTATGAAAGATACTAAGGTGCTATGAGAGAAAAGTCACAATTTAATGAGGACAGAAGGAAAGGACTCCCTGAGGAAGTAGCATTGCAAGGAAGACCTGGAGGATGAGGACTGAGCAGAACAAGGAGAGAGGGGCAAAAGAGGGGGTGTAGAGGGCGGCGGCAGTCAGATGGGCACAAGGAAGTCCTTCGCAAACTTTGGTGTGCGTGCAGATCTCCTGGGGAGCTTGTTAACCTGCAGATTCTGATTCAGTAGGGCTGGAGATGCCGCGTTCCCAACAGGGTCCCAGTGATGCTGATGGTGACATGAGGACCATGCTTGGAGTAGCTATAGAAAGGTCAAGGGTTGGCAAAGTTTCTCCATAAAGAGCCAGATAATAAACCTTCCAGACTCTGCACATTGTACTGTTTCTACTGCAACAACTCAACTGTACCACTGCAGTGTAAAAGCAGCCACAGACAGTACATAAATGAATGGTTGTAGCTGTGTCCCAGTACAACTTTATTTACCAAAATAGAGCATCCCATTTTTGCCTCACAGGCTGCAGTTTACTGACTCCTGGGGTAGGTGTTGGTTCCCAACCTCAGCTGCACATTCAAGTCACCTGGGTTTCAGAGAAACATCTACCAGGTCCCTATTTCAGATCAATAAAATCAGGACCTCTGGGGATGGGGCTGAGGCACTGGTAGAGTTAAAAAGCTCCCCAGGTGAAGCTAAGGTGGAGCCCGGGCTGAAAACCATCGTGGGCCTTAATGGCATTCGACAGCCACAGCCTCTTAGCCCTAGGAGATGGGTGAAGCAAACCTGACTCCACCTGTCTTTAATTCTGAGAAATCATCAGTAGACCAATAGCTTTCAAGGAAGGGCAAAAAAAACATAGCAGGAAATGTCTAAATCTATAGTAACACCCATCCTGATTCTATGAACGTTAAAAAGGCAGGGAGACAGGAATATGCACTTTGAACCCAGGAAATACGATATTTTCATCCTTAAAATGCAGTGAGGAAAACAGAGCACAGAAAATGTATTGGGCAGATTGTAAGATGCTATGCCAAGGAGATATAGGCGACATATTGTGACTTAGCTGAGCTGCTTTTAGCTCCTCAAATGGGCAAGCCCTTCCCAGCCCTGCGGGCCTCTGCAGGAACACGCTGATCTCCCTGCCTTGGACCAGCTTCCCCACCTCATTAGAGTCACCTGCTTCATTCCCTCAGGTCTCGGTTTAACCATCAGTTTTTCTGGGGCATCTTTCCCGTCCCTTCCCAGTGAAGGGACCCCAGCTGGGAACACCTCTAGCCCTTAGTGAGGTTCTCTATCGAGGCCAGATCTCTTTCTGTGGACACAAACTCAGCCTCCAGGCTCTGGAGAAGCTCATAAGGGTAGAGACCATGACTGCTTTGTCATCATTTTGTCTCCAACGCCTGGTATACAACAAGGGCACAGTAAATCTTTATGGATTGCACGCACTTTGGCTCTGTCCTCCTGCTCGGCAGAGGGCAGCACAGTAGTTTAGAGGGTGATTCTCAAAGTGTGGTCTCAGACCTGCCACATTAGCATCACCTGACAATTGTTAGAAAAGCAAATCCCTGGGCCTATCCCAGACCCCCTGAGTCCATTTCTAGGGGAGTGGCCCAGCAATCTCTGCTCAGCCGGCCTTCCTGGGGATTCTGGAGCTTGCTCCGGTGTGAGGACCACAGGTTAGGGTATGGACCCTGGAGCCAGACTGCCTTGCTTCAAAGCCTGGTCCTGTTGCTTAAAAAATTTGTGGTGGTGGGGAATTTACACCACCTTTCTGTACCTCAGTGTTCTCATCTACAAGATGGAGTTGATGAAAATAACAGTAGCTACCTCAGTTGGATTAAATGAGATAAACGTAGAGCTGTTAACATGGCACCTGCTCAAAGTGGTCAAAATATGTTAACTGTATTATTAGCTATACAACTGTGGGAAAATTCATTAACTTCTCTAAGTTTTATTTCCTCTGTCTTTAAAACAAGGATGAAATTTGCTTCACAGGATTTTGAAAAGCAAATGCTCGTGATGGTTAGGTGAGGGTGCCCAGTTACTTGGTCAAACCCCAGTCTGGATGTTGCTGGGAAGGTATTTTTCAGATGTGAATAACATTTAAATCGGTAGATTTTGAGTAAAGCAGATTAACCTTCACAATGTGGGTGGGCTTTATCCAGCCAGTTGAAAGCCTTAAGGAAAAAGACTAAGGTCCCCTGAGAAAGAAGGAATTCTGCCTCCAAGCTGCCTTCAGCCTCAAGACTGCAACGTCAACTCCTGCTGGAATTTCCAACCTCCTGGCGCGCCCCGTACTCGTGTGATTGCCAACCCCACAGTCACGTGAGCCAACTCCTTAAAATCAATCTCCCTCCTCTCCCCTTTCTACCCCCTCCTCTCTATGCACATACTCTCACTATATCCTATTGGTTCTGGTTCTCCGGAGAACCCTGACTGTGCTACATAAGTGTAGGTCAGGGTGTCTCAACCTATGTAGGTTCTCAGCTTTTGACATTTTGGATGGATAATTCTTTGTTGTGGGGACTGTTTTGTGCGTTGTAGAATCTTTAGCAGCATCCTTGGCTTCTACCCACTAGATGCCAGTGGTACCCCCCACTCCAGCAGTAAAAATCAAAAATATCTCCACATACTGCCAAATGTCCTCTGGGAGTGGAAAATCACCTCTAGTTGAGAACCACTGGTATAAATAACTAGAAAACGCTGGGGCCTTTGCCCTGGCTTATTCCCACTGAACCAGCTCCACACTGCTGCCCAAACAGCCCAATGCTCGCCCCTCCCCCCATTAAAACACGCTGCTCACTTCCCACAAAGTCTAGCTCGAAACCACGGTCCTTCAGCTCCCACTGTCATGCCTGTCTTTTCACACTGTGTTCCAGTGGGCTTTTTACAGTCTTGTAGGCCTGTGCTTTCTGTGTCCATCTCTGTTGGACCTCCTCAAAGGCAGGGGCAGCCCTGAAAGAGAAGTAGATCATTTTATTTGAATCCAAATCCTGCTGTCTACCAACCTGTGACCTTGGGAGAGTCACTCATTCTTCCTGAGTTTTAGTATTAATATCTGTAAAATGGAAATAGTTACGTCTACTTCATAGAGTGGTTATAAAGCAAAGGCAATTCGTGAACTATAAAAATACTGTATAGGCCTTTTCTTCAAAAAAGCAAAACCGTACCAGTTTTTTTTTTTTTCGATGGGGGGAGTTTAGAGAATAGCCAGTATGGGGGAAGAGGTTTTGGAGGAAGGTGCTTAGGATGAAATATGATCTTTGAAAAATACCAAACGAAAAAATGTATAAATTTGCATATTATATTTTGCATTTGATTTATTTTCTTCTGATACCTTTTGAAGTAATGTAGGCAGGGTCTTTTCTGTGCTTTCTGAGATTAATATTTAAATTGCCTAATGGGGCAGTTGCCAAGGCAATGCAATTTGCCTGGTTATTGACATCAAGTTCCTGGAAATGATGGCACTCGTCAACACTTCTCTCTGCCCGCATTGTCTGGGTCTTTTTTCCCTCAGGGAGCCCCTGTGCTTGACATTGAGTATTTTTCCTTCAGAAATTATTGAAGCAGCCACTCTACAAAAAATTAATTTCTATGCCCCCCCACCTTGCCTGCCAAGGCACTGAGACGCCTCTTTTCTGATCTTGTATCCCCCCTTGGGCCTGCCCTTGCCTCCTCTATCAGACTGTGAGTTAATGAGGTCCAGAGCTGTGTTTGCTGGATTTTGTGTTCCCAGGGGTTAGATGACTGTACTCATGAGGATGGTGACAACTCACGAGGGTTCCAATACTACATGTCTGTCTGTGGGATGTGTCCACTTTCCATGACACAGGATACCTCAAATTCAGCATATCAAGGAACTAAACCTGAGTCTAAACCAGTTGTCTAATATTACAAAACAAACCATTCCAAAAAGTAGGGGCCTAAAAACAACAATCTATCATCTCGTGGTTCTGTGGGCTAAATGGATTGCTGGGCAGTTCTTGCTTAGGGTCTTGGTTAGATGGTGGCTGAGGCTGGAGTCATCAATAGATTTTTCAGTTACATGTCTGGCACCTGGGCTGGGACGGCTGGATCATCTGGGAGCTGGTCATGCATCTCTCCTGACCCCTCCATGTAGCCTCTCCATGGTGCCAGCTTGGGTTTCTTCACAGCACGGTGGACTCAGGATAGTGGAACTCCTTACATGGTGGCTGACTTGGCCCAGAGCAAGCACTCCAAGAGCCCAAGTGGCAGCTGCAAGTCGTCTTACGACCTAGCATTGCAAGTCTCAACACTTCACTTCTGCCACTTTCTAGTGATCAAGTAAGTCAATAAAGCTAAGCCAGATTCAAGGGAATGCCAATGTCAATGGGGGCAGGCGCAAACCGTTTTTCTAATAAGTGCCTTACAAACCTACTGCTTCTATCAATAGTTTTGTCATAAACCTACATCTCAGGAATTTTTTTAAAAAATAACTTAGTGTCAAACACAGATGCTCTACCTAGTTTAATGGTAATGGATTCCATCACTTTCACCTGCTGCTTTCTCGTTTACCCTACACACCCTGCCAGACTGGTTTTCATAAGACATGAACACTCCTTCTCAAGAAACTTTGGTTCCTTCCTACTTCCTGCATTGTCATTCAGCATTCCTTTTTCCTTTCTTATTGATTTCTTTCAAATATACAGAAAAGCACAGTGAATAATATAATGTTCCTTATCCAGATTTAATGCTAACATTGCAATGTTCAAACTTTTTTTTAAAGAAATAAAATATTACAGATAGGGTTGAAGTCCCCTTGTTCCCTCTCCTTGGTCCCATTTTCCACTTTGCCTTCCCAGAGGGGACCACTGTTCTTAAGTTGATTTGTGTTATTCCAAGTTTTGCTTTAATCTACATCTGCATAAACATAGTATTTTGGTGCATTTTAATACTTTTACATGGATGATACACTTCTAAGATGTCTTCCCTGAGTGTCTCATCCAGATTTGGGAGCTCTGCTATGGGCAGGTCATATCAACCTATAACTAGTTTTCTCACTATGTTCTGAAATTTATTACTATTGAAGCATGTAGACCTAAATTATTCATTTGATGTTTGAATAATATTCTCATATATATGTGCCCACTTAATTACTCCTTTTACCTCTGCAGGAACATTTCGTTGGTCTGCAGTTTTTACACATTCATGTTTTCTTGTGCACATGTATGAGAGTTTCTCTAGAGTATTTGCTTTAAGTGAAATTGCTGGGTCTTTAATTTTACTGGATACTGCCAAATTGCCCTCCAAAGTAAGTATATCAAATTATATTCCCACCAGTCATGTATGTGAGCTCTGATTTCCCTACATCCTCGTCAACTTTTGGTGTTGTCAAACTCCTTAGTTTTTGCCAGTCTGAAAGGAGGGAAATGATACTACTGCTTTAATATGCATTTCCCTGTTACTGATAAGGTTAAGGATTTTTCCTGTGTCTATGGACCATTCAGATTACCTCTGCTGTGAATTGCGTGTTCGTATCCATTGCCCATTTTCCTGTTGGGTACAGTGGTTTCTTCTTGATTTGTGGATATACTTCCTATATTCTCGATATTAATCTTTTGTTAAATATGTTCCTCTAGACCGGTAGCTTGTTTTTTATTTATGATGTCTTTTGTCAGCATAACATTTTAATGTACTTATATTCACCAATCTTCTCCTTTAGGTCTGTACTTTATCTTCTTTAAGAATTTTTTCCAAAGTCATATGGGAGTTGATTTGTATTTTGTTATGGTGTCTTTAAAGAGTCTTTTGTTTGATTTATCAACAATTTAGTTTATCTAAAGATTGAGTTTAATCTTAATGTATAGCTGTACTTTTCTTGACTAATACAAGGACCTAAGAATGTTTTTCTTGATTTTTTCCCCTCACATCATATACATTATTGTTGTTGAATATTTTAGTTATGCTTTATTTTAAAACACCAGTTATTTATAATTTTTCCACAGTCAATACTTATTTCGATTTACCTACAGCATTTAAATTCTTTTCATTGCTTCCTGCATTTCATTTTTTATTTCTGGGTTTAATTTTCTTTTTACTAAAATAAATCCTTTAGTAGTGTTTTAGGTAAAAATCTGGAAGTGATCTTTTTCTGTAAATGTCTATTTCATTCTCATTCTTGAATTATAAGCTGAATGTTGGGTTTTTCCTACTTTAAAGACATATTCTCTGACATCTGTTGATGTTAATAGGAAATCTGCTCATTAAAGCTCTCTCCTTTGTTGATTTATTTGACATCTTCAAGTCAAGTCTTGGTCTTCTCCAACCAAGAATACTCATAGCATTTTCCTGTAATTCTGGAAAATTCTCATCCATGACCTCTTCAGACACTGCCTCTCCTTCTCTACTCCTCCGCCCCTCCATAATTTCTATTAGATCTGTGCCAGTTCTCTCTCCATGCTCTTAACATCCCTGGCATGTATTTTATCTCTTTATTTTTCTTTGCTCTACTCTGGGTAACTCAATTTTCTTTTAAAATTTTCTGAATAGAACATAATGTTTAATCAATCTATTAGTTCCAGTGAACATATTTTCCAGTGGTAGATATTTTGTTGGTGGTTTTTCAAATCCACTTTTTACTTTATCCTCTTTGTGCTCCAGCTGTTTTATGCTTTGCTATTTCACTATGGTGTCTATGCTTTCTGTGGTCATCTTAAACACCTTTAGCATATTTGTCTCACAATCTTTTTCAAATTATTTTATCACTTTGCATTCTTGGATGCCACATCTCCTCTTTGTAGAGCCTTCCACCTCCCTTTCAGAGTGATTCATTTGCTTTCATAGTTGTAATTTTTTGCTATGATCTCATCCTCAGCAGTGGCTATTTTTATGTGTGTAAGAGACTCCTGTGTACCTAAAGTTGCGAAACTGTCCCTAATGAGTAGTTTCGCCTCTGCAGCAGCCTTGGCGTTCCAGGGTGGAAACAAGTTTCTGCACTAATTCCTCAGTTAGGGGTTCCTGTACCATGTGGGTTTAGTGTGTTGAAGCTCTGTTTTTCACCAGACTTGAGTTTCTTTTCTCACCTATAACTCCTTTTAAATGTAGAGTTCCCGTGCAACATTGTGAGAAAGTCTTGAGATTGATGGGAAAATGTGTGGGTTCAAATCCCCTTTGAACTACTTCCTCTGTGGGGCCTTGGAAAAGTTATGTAGCTTCTCTGAGCTTCAATTCCTCATCTGCAAAATGGGGATAATACTATAATAGAACTTACTTCATAGAATTGCCGTGAGTATTAAATGGTAGCTGGCACATGCGAAGAGGCTGATATCCTTATTCTGGCCATTTCTCCAGACTGGTGTGCCAAGTGTTTCCATTTTTTATTTTAGAGAAAGAGATGGTATTTGGTAAACTCTAATAAAAGAAAACTTCTCCACTAGTCAGTCTGACATGGCGATTTCTGCTCATGCATCTTCATGAAACCCAAATTATTTCCTGCTTTTCTTCTGCATGTAATCAAATTCTGTTTGTCCTTCAAAGTCAAACTCAAGGCTCATCCTCTTCACAAGTCCATCTGTCCCTACACCACAGTCAGCTCCTATCTTTGTGGTGTTCATTCATCCATAATCCATCCATTCATTGCCTTGTTCATTCATACAAGTGGGTCACAGCGGGTCAGGTGCCATTATGGACAGAGGTGCAGCATGTAAAAAGACAAGTCCCTGACCTCCTGATAGTCACAATTTTATGAGAAAATGCATCATAAACAAGGAAAAAATGTTACCATAATAGATTTTCAAATGAAGACAAGTTCTCTGAAGAGAATAACAGTGATTGAGGGCAAGGAGAGATGGAAAGGGAAATTGGTTTCAATGGGGTGCTAGACAAAGGTTGCTTTAAGGAGGACCTAATATTTAAAGGGGTGATTGGGAGGAGATGAGGTCAGAGGATTAGTAGGGCCCACACCAAGGAAGGCCTTGATGAACATGCTAAAGAGTTTTGAGTACGTGTGTAAGATCTCATTTTTCAAAGCACAAAATGAAGCACTCTAGAATAATCTATAACTGGTAAGAGTAGAAATATGGACTCCAATTAGAAGGCTTTGCTAAAATCCAGGTGAGATGATGGTGGCTCAGATTAGGGTAGAAGTAAAAAAGATGTTGAGAAATGGCTGGATCTGAGATTTAATTTTTTTTTTTTTAAGTAAAACCAGCAATATTTGTCTAGGGATGTGAAAGAAAGATGAATCAACTATTACTCCTATGTTTCCATCCTAGGAAACTTGGTGAGTAGTGGTACCATTTACTGAGATGGTAGTTATATTCAATAGTGTATAATTGAAGTGCTAATTATTCTTTAATTATTTTCTGCATTTGTTATAGCTCAGCAATTAGATTGTAGGTCTCCTATCTCCCTTAACATAGACAAACACAGTTGGGGACACTATGTTCACATTTGATTGATTAGTTGATCTCACCCCTAACAATTAATAACTCTGTGACTTTTGGTAAGCTACTTAACCCTCTAACTCAATCTCATCTATAAAATGGATCTAGTAATTATTAACACTCATTTGTTGTTGAGAGAATCACATGTGGCCCCTAGAACAATGTGTGGCACATAGTGAGTGCTCAGCTGCAGTTCCCAACCCCTGGGACACTGACCAGTACCAGTCCATGACCTGTTAGGAACAGGGCTGCACAGCAGGAGGTGAGCACTGGGCAAACGAGAGAAGCCTTGTCTGTATTTACAGCTGGTCCCCATCACTGGCATCACCACATAAGCCCCACCTCCTGTCAGAAGAGTGGTGGCATTAGATTCTCATAGGAGCATGAACCCTACTGTAAACTGCATGGGAGGGATCTAGGTTGCAGCTCCTTTCGAGAGTCTAATGCCTGATGATCTAAGGTGGAGCTGAGGCAGAGATGCTAGTGCTGGGGAGTGGCTACAAATACCGATTATTATTAGCAGAGAGGTTTGACTGCACAATGAATGTAACACATATGAATCATCCTGAAACCATCTCCCGCACCCTGTCCATGGAAAAATTGTCTTCCATGAAATTGGTCTTTGATGCCAGAAAGGTTGGGGACCACTGGTGCTCAGTATTAGCTCTTATTCTTCATTGCAGAAACACGTCTGCATCCCAACCACTATAATCAGTCAAACTGGAGATACTACGAGTTACTCTCTGCTTAGTTTGCTTAATGAAAGGTCAGAATGTTTTTCTAAGGTACCAAATACTTGAGCTAATAGACAAAATCCATACCAGCTTCAAAATGCTACTCTTTAGTCACCCTTTGCTTTTCCAAGCCAGAAACTTAGGAGGTCAACAATTAACAGATATTTGTTGAATGTCTACTTTGGGCTTAACTGCTGGGATACTAAAAAGCACCAGTTAGACCCAATTCTCACTTCCTGCCATATTAAGCCATGCATGCTTTTGATTTAGCTGCAATGAATAAATATTTTATCTGTGACCAAATGCATTTTATTACCTCTCTGGTCCTCCCGAGTGTTGCTGGACAGATTTCAGATTAGTTGATGTCATTGTTGGCTTTTGTGAATTGTGTCAGTATAGCTGCCCTCTTGTATCTTTGGACAAATTCAGAAAAACAGCAACTTGGAGACATAGAGCCTCTATTCAGACTTAATGGGATCAGCTCTCAACAGCAGAAATTCACAGCTCTTAGTACCCATTCATTGAGAAAGAAGATGATTTAATTTCCAGTAAAAAGTAATTACAAACATAGATTATCTGGTACATTCTAACACATTAGATAAAATTCCTTCATCTGCAGAGAACTGGACATCATGCAAAGCATTGCCTCAAGAAAAGCAACGTGATATAGTGGGAAAAGTGCTGGAATCGGATCACCAGGGCTGGCTGTGACCTGAGGAAATGCTCAAACTTGGCAAGCCTCAGATGTTCCCGTTGTAAAAAGGGAATTCTAATTCCTATCCCCTTCACGGGGGTGCTGTCGGGATTCAGGGACAGAATGGCTATGAAAGGAATTCGAAAGGTGCAAAATGTTATACCCAAGCATGTGTTATACAAGCCTATACATACATATATTAAGGTTTGAAAATGTGTTCAGGGAAAGACTTTAGGAGAGGGAGTATGTAAAGTTCCTCTCCAGGGTATTCTTTAGCTAGTGCCTTTTCTAGATTACTCACAAACTATCTCATTGTAAAGATAGCAATAACCGGAATAAAACTAATAACAGTTAACATTTAATACTTACTGTAAAGCAGATGCTGGTGCCAACTCTTTTACATACGTCAATTCATTTAACACCCATAGAAATTTCTCAAAGCGGGCGTGGTTACTAACACCATTTTATAGATGAAATACAGGCTCAAAGTGATTAAATTACTTGCCCAGCTGTTGAGTTTGTGGTCTCCAGAACCAGGATTTTAATCAGGCAGTTTAGTGCCAGAACCTGTGAGTTTAATTACTAGACTACATAGCTTTACAGATAGATCCTAGTGTAATTGGGGTGTGACCTCAGTATTGCAGGTTGCCAAGTCATTTTCAGTGGAGTGATTCCCCCCATGCCTCAGGAGCTTGTTTCACTCCTCCTATGCCCTGCTCTCAGTTTCTCTCCTGTCCCTATTATTTCAGGTTATCCTACAATCGCAGGTATTAGAGGCTACACAGGTTTGGTGTAGCCAAACTTGCTGCTGTAACTAATAAACCTAAAAATGCATACCTATACCAATGCACACACATTATTAAATTATTACTGGTTTAACAAAAGTAGGTAGAGAAATACATTCACAGGACTGCCCCTGTCTACCCACTCAGATCCCCCAGCTGAGAGTAGCCTGCCATCTTCAACATTTGGCACCTGGGATTGTCTCCATTCCAGCCAATCAGAAAGGAAAAAGAGCTAGAGAAGTGCCCTGTAGGAGATCGTCTGCTGAATTCCACTGGCTAGCACTCCTCCTGTCATTTTCTCTGGTGTGTTTAAGGGCAGGGGAGGCGGGAAATGTAGTTTCCAGCTGACAGTCGTGGCTCAGTGACAACTTTGCAATGTAGAAAGGGCTTTTTCTTCAGCTTAAAATAATCCTTATGCCAAAGTGGCATTTTGGGGTGACATATTCTAGTTCCCTCCATTTGTATAGCTGTGGTTCATTAGTTTTCTCTCCAATATAGTAATTGAATCTATAGATCAACAAAGAGAATGGACATCATAACAATATTTAGATCTTAAAAAAAAATCTCTCAAGTATTTTGCAATTTTTAGTATACAAATATTTCAAAGTTTTGTCAGATTTACCATAAATCATGTTTGGTGCTATATTAAATGATAATGTCTTCATTTCAATAATTCACAAATTTTCAATGAACAGCTAAATGTGTCTGCCACAGAGATCATGATTACTGCTGGGTGGTTTTTCATTGTTGAAACTTTATTCCTTTGAGTTTCTTTATTTGTGTCCTGCAGGATGCCGTGGGGAGTTACGGACTTAGGGGAAGTTTTTTTGGTCAAAACATACTCCTTACTGCCTTGTTTCCTGTCCCAGTAGTACACAATTTATAGATACCCGTTTCAGAGGGACAAATCTCCCTGTGACTGTTTGAAGCCTGCTCTCAACTTTTGAGTGGGCTCTCAGCTTAATTGCCTCATCTTTTTTTTTTTCCTCCAATAATATTTGATTTAAAATTTTTTGATTACTTTTATATACATTTATTGGATTTCAGGTACATAGAGTTGGTTTAATCCTAACCCTCGATTCCTTACATACTCTCATCCATGGGCCCTGGCAAGAAGTTCTATTTATTTGCTTATTTGTTAATAGTAAAATAAGCCATGAACCTCTACTGATATGAAAACTGTATGACAATGACAATAACATATCTACAATGAGTTCCCTCCCAATACCATCCCCCTGCCTCCCACATCCTATGTAACCACTATCCTGGATCTTACGTTTATTATATCTTCGCTTCTTTTTTTTTTTTTAATAGACCTTGTTTTTAAGAACAGTGTTAGTATCACAGCAAAATTGAGCTAGAGGTACACAGCTTTCCCTTACACTCCCTAACCCACACATTCATAGCCTCCCTCTTTATCGATATCCTCTATTAGAGTGAAATATTTTTACTATTGATAAGCCTGCCTGCAGTTATCATCATTATCACCCCAAAGCCATGGTTTACATAAGGATTCACTCTTAGTGTTGTACATTCTATGTGTTTAGGCAAATTAATAATGGCATGTATCCACCATTACAGTATCAGTGTGGTTTCACTGCCCTAATGATCCTTTATGCTCTTTTTACCCTTTCTTCCCCTTAAGCCCTGGAAACCGCTGCTCTTTTTACAGTCTTCATAATTTCACCTTTTCCAGAATGTGATATAGTTAAAATCATATAGTATGTAGCCTTTTCAGACTGACTTTTTCACTTAGTAATAAACACTTAAGTTTCCTCTATGTATTTTCATGGCTTCATAGCTCATTTCTTTTTAGTGATGAATAATATTCCATTGTCTGCATGTACCATTGTTTCTTTATTCATTTATCTGCTGGACATCTTGGTTGCTTCCAAGTTTTGGTAATTATTAATAAAGCTGTTAGAAACATCAACGTGCAGGTTTTCGTCTAGACATAAGTTTTCAGCTCACTTGGGTGAATGCCAAGGAGTGCGATTGCTAGATCTTATGGTAAGAATATGTTTAGTTTTTAAAAAACAGCTAACCTTTCTTCCAAAGTGGCTATGCCATTTTGCATTCCCACAAGCAATGAGTGAGAATTCCTGTTGCTCAACATCCTTGCCAGTATTTACTATTGTCAAATTTTGGCCATCCTAAGAGGTGTGTAGTGGTATCTTGTTTTAATTTACATTTCCCTTATGACATATGATGTGGAACATCTTTTCATATGCTATTGCCATCTGTATAGCATCTTTGATGGGTGTCAAAGTCTGGCTTATTTTGTAGTTGGACATTTGTTTTCTTATTAAGTTTTAATAATTCTTTTTATATTTTGGAAAATAGTCCTTTATCAGATATGTCTTGCAAATATTTTCTTTTCGTGTGTGTGTGTGTGTGTTTACATCTAAAATTTTAATAGCTTCCCTTCTAAAAAGCTTGTATGAATTTTAACTACCACTGATGATATGAATAAGCATAATCTCACACCCTCACTTATACTGAGTGTCAGTGACATCTGACAAGATAGATTAACTTTGTGTTGTTTTAGTTTGCATTTCTTTAAATAATAATAAACTTTAGTATACATTCATATGTTTATTATCATTGATATTTCTTATTTTATATGAATTGCATGTTCACATCATTTGCGTATTTTTACAGAAGTGTTAATCTTTTTTATTTGTAATTACTCTTTTTTTTATTTCAGCATATTATGGGGGTACAGATGATTAGGTTACATATGATGCCCTTGCCCTCCCTCCCCCCCAAGTACGAGCTTCAAGTGTGTCCATTCCCCCGGAGGTGCGCATCACACTCATTGTTTGTGCATATACCCATCCCCTCCTCCCCCCTCCCCCTGCTCAATATCTAATACATGTTATTCTTATATGTGCACTTAAATGTTCATCAGCTAATACCAATTTGATAGTGAGTACATGTGGTGCTTGTTTTTCCACTCTTGGGATACCTCGCTTAGTAGAATGTGTTCCAGCGCCTTCCAGGAGTATATAAGAGGTGCTATATTACCATTGTTTCTTAAAGCCAAATAGTACTCCAAGGTATACATATATCACAGTTTATTAATCTATTCATATATTGATGGACACTTGGGTTGTTTTCACATCTTTGCAGTTGTGAATTGTGCTGCTATGAACATTCGAGTGCAGGTGTCTTTTTCATAGGGCCACTTTTGCTCTTTTGGATAGATGCCCAGTAATGGGATTGCTGGATCAAATAGTAGTTCTACTTGTATCTCTTTAAGGTATCTCCATATTGCTTTCCACAGAGGTTGCACTAGTTTGCAGTCCCAACAGCAGTGTATGAGTGTTCCTACCTCTCCGCATCCACGCCAACATTTATTGTTTTGGGTCTTTTTGATAAAGGCCAGTCTCACTGGAGATAGGTGATATCTCATTGTGGTTTTGATTTGCATTTCCCTGATGATTAGAGATGTTGAGCATTTTTTCATATGTTTTTTGGC
>CAUYSK010082511.1:0-55064 GCA_963575035.1 Avahi laniger
GACAACCAGCTCATAGGGTTAGAACTCGCCCCTGAGGGAGGGCGTTGATCTGTTCACGAGAGATCTGCCTCCCACAACCCCACAACCCCGCCACCTCCCCTTAGGCCCCACCTCCACCACGGTGGACCACATTTCAACGTGAGCTTTCAAAGCGTTGCACTCACTGATTCATCATTTGCTTCTGCTCTGTAGTGTGTGGCTGAGAGTACAGGATCTGGGGTCAAACTGCCTGGTTCAGATCCAGGGCCAGGTACTTAGCCTTTCTGCACCTCCATTTCCTCACCCGAGAGATGGAGATGATAACACTGAGGTCAAAGGATTCCTGGGAGGCTTATTGTTGAGCAAAGGCTCAGCGAATAGTGGCTGCTCTTCGTTTGCCTCTGTGGAGGGCGACTCACCGAAGCACGCCAGAGGTTCCTGGTGAGGAGGGCCGTGAGGGCACACATCTGCCTCCTTTCCTGGGTATACCCTGGAGCCTGGCACAGTACGTGGCACATGGCACCCATGAAGTGAGCATGGCAACAGCTGGGTGGAAAACAACCAGGAGGCTTATTTTTTATTTCTAATTCACACAGAATTTAGTGATTTTTTTTTTTTTAAGAGTCACTTCCAGGCCGGGCGCTGTGGCTCACGCCTGTAATCCTAGCACTCTGGTAAGCCGAGGCGGGTGGATCGTTTGAGCTCAGGAGTTCGAGACCAGCCTGAGCAACAGCGAGACCCCCGTCTCTACCAAAAATAGAAAGAAATTAATTGGACAGCTAAAAATATATACAGAAAAAATTAGCCTAGCTTGGTAGCACATGCCTGTAGTCTCAGCTACTCGGGAGGCTGAGGGAGGAGGATCGCTTGAGCCCAGGAGTTTGAGGTTGCTCTGAGCTAGGCTGACACCACGGCATTCTAGCCAGGGCAACAGAGCCAGACTCTGTCTCAAAAAAAAAAAAAAAGAAAAAAAAGAAAAGAAGAGTCACTTCCTTGATTATTTTGTGTCAGTTACTAAAACATCTGACCAGCCGACATCCTAACATGCTTTTCTGGCCTGAACATAAATGCGACAACTGAAACGTTGGCAAATGAACTAGAATCCTGGCGTGAAAGTGATTTTTCTTCCTCTTTAGCCGGATTGAACACCTCAAATCCCAAAATGACCTCCTGACCATCACGCTGGAGGAATGTAAAAGCAACGCCGAGAGGATGAGCATGCTGGTGGGGAAATACGAGTCCAACGCCACGGCGCTGAGGCTGGCCTTGCAGTACAGGTGGGGGAACAGCCGCGGGACACGGCAGGACTTTGTCGCTCGTTAAGTTACAAATGCATCCAGGGTAACCTTCTGCATAAAAGTAGGAAGCAGGCTTTTAGAAGGCACGACTGAGGGGTTGGACCGGCAAATATTGTAAGGGTGGATACTATGGCATGAATATGGTATTAGTCAGCAGGTATGTTTTACTAGTATATGCAACTTAAATATCATTTCATTTACATAATATCACTCAAAAGATCAGTTTTTATTTTGCATGTTCATTTCTTTCTGATCTTTATTCATATATATTTTACATTGCTGTAAATCTAGTATGTTCTTTTTCTTCAATTCGGCATAGTTTTTAATATTCTCCATTTATTTTGAATGGCTGTAACCCCTGCTTCAAGTTTACAGATTGTTATTTATTTAGTCATTTCTCTAAAAGACATTCAGACTTTGGCAGACTTTGGATATTGAAAATAATTCTATGGTAAATAATTTAATGCAGAGAAGATATTCATTTTTATTAAATATTTCCTTGAGATAAAATTCCTGAAGCAGATATTATAGGTCAAAGGATATGAATATTTTCCTAGCTGTTCAGGCATACTGCTGACTTTTTTCCATAAAAACAAGCCAGTTTAAATGACTGCAATTCATTCATTGGTGAGCACGTGGTAATTGGAAGGTACTGCTTTTTTGCTGCCTCATCAGCTTTGGAACTTATCTGTTTTTAAATTACTGCTTGTTTAAGGCTGCAAGACTACGCTTTATTATTGTCTTCATAGGTTTATTTAATTAGCGTAACCACTTAAGCATATTTGCCGAGGTCTCATGGTAGTTGACTATATCTTCCTCTTAGCTTCCTCTAAAAAGTTCAATATTGTTTTAAGAAACATTGTTTATTCTATAAACAATCAAACCAAAATATAGGCGACCAGAGAGCAATCATGCTAGTTGACGGACACACCAAAGCAAGCAGATCATCCACCCGTGATAACTGTCGAAACCGGCTGTTCTCTGCCCACACTCTGCCTTTGATCAGAAAAGTCTTTCTCTGCATTAGCACGTGCTCACGGATACAGAAACGGCCCAGCATCTCTAACCTGAAATACGGGCTGCCCTTGAGAGGATAAGCTGGCAGCACCTAGAGCAAGTGGTTTGGCCCTTTTGTTCCCTTTAACTCTTAGTAAAGGATGATGAAAGTAAAGACAATCAAAAACAGATGGTCTGTTGACTAAATGTTGACCAAAGCAACATTTCCCCTGCCGACTTGGGGAAGCTACCCAGTTATCTGCTTAAGGAGGAAATTTTGCTACCGTAGGCATCTTGTCTGGGAACACGCAGGTGTCACGCACACGTTCCACCTCCTGTATGGACGTGGGTCCATGTGGGTCTCAGGCTGTGGGACGGGGGCTGTTCTTTGATCTTCTGCCTTGTTTGCCCAATGAATGACGGTCACATAGAAGAGCAACTACAGTTCTTCCTCTTAGAAGCCCAAACTCAAACTCTTGTCGGAGATTCTGTGAGGCTAAGAGTGTGTCATGAGACAGGTTTTACAAGTATGCAGTACAACTTTTCTGTGGTGATGGAACTATCCTCTCTCTCTGCTGCCCAGTACGGCAACCACTAGGCATGTGTGGCCGTTGAACATGTGAAGTATTGCATGTGAGCATGCAGTGGAGGGACTGGATTTTTCATTTCATTTAAATTAAAATTTGTATAATTTAAATAGCCACATATGGCTAGTGGCTGCTGTATTGAATGGTGCTAGTCTAGGTCCAAATTGCCTCCTTATAGGGTGTTCTATTAGTTACCTACTGTTGTATAACTAATAATGTGTTACATCACAGTTCTGAGGGTCAGGAATCTGGGAGGGGCTGGCTGGATGGTTCTGGTCAAGCTGTCAGCTCGGGCTGCATCATCTGAAAACTGGGGCTGGAGGATCTCACTCGTGTTTCCATTGGCTGGAGGCCCCAGTTCTTTCCCGGCTGTTGGCGGGAAGCCGTGGGCCTCTCTGCAGGACTCTTGAGAGTCCCACAACATGACAGCTGGCCTCCTTTGGAGAGGATGATCCGGGAGAAAGTGAAGTGAGAGAGAGTGACCAAGACGGAAGTCATGGTGTTTTTTAGTAGCCTAATTTGGAAGTGACCTGCTATCAGATCTGCCATGTTCTGTTAGTCACACAGACCAACCCTGGACGCCAGGTTGTGGGACTCCGCCTGGAGGCTGGCTACCACAGATGTATCACATTTCTCGTTTAGTTGGTCACCAGGACACTACACTTGGATCCCCCACCTTCATTGCTTCTCTTGTTTTTTTCTAGAACCTAGCTTAACGTTTTATAATTTAAAAGGCCATCCACTATTCAGTGAGTATTCAGAAAAAAAAAAAAAGAGGCCAACACAAAAGAACAAGCCGCTGGCTTTGTCCAGGGAATATTCGTGGGCGGTTTCCTTGCCCGTGTGGGTGGTGACGACCCCAAGCTGCCACCCCCGCAGGGACCGGCGCTCCCGCCGGAGCTGAGGCGTGTGCTTGTGTTTCAGCGAGCAGTGCATAGAGGCCTACGAACTCCTGCTGGCCCTGGCCGAGAGCGAGCAGAGCCTCATCCTGGGGCAGTTCCGAGCGGCTGGCGTGGGGTCCTCCCCTGGTAAGTGTTTCCCGGGTCCCTCTTCCTCAGCTTGTCCCCTGCCTCTTCGGCTCCACTGCCCCCGTCTCAGCGGCTGGCATTGCGTCATCTCCCGACAACATGAAATTCACTTGTCAAGTGTGTTTTTGTTTTTCCTCATGGCTGAGTGGGTAAATTGTTTATGTCGAATGCCGCAAGAACTGGAGTAGAAACAGAACTACAGACGAGTTAAAACAAACAAGCCTTTATAGGAAACGCACTCTCCTGGGCCGACATAGGGCCACGTGGAGCTGGGCCCATGTCAGTGATTAGAGGGGCCGCTTAGCCGCAGCCACCTCTGATGCTGGTGGCCAGGGCCTTGCTGCCCACGCGGCCCCTGCCTTGATGCCTCACTGGCCGTGCTTCTCCAGGTGTATTTCTCTGAGTGGTTTGGAAGCACGGGTTTCCCGCCTCCTCCAGGCCTGGGAATAAAGCAGTAGTAGCTGCACACCTGCTCTGGTCAGCTTCACAGAGCGCTCACCCACCTCGCCTCCCCGCCACCCTCCAGGGGTCACAGGTCCTGCTGGCCTGACCTGCACTTCAAGAGCCACAGTGCCCTCCTCACTCCTATCCCACAAGTTTGAGTAAGAGGAAGGCACATCTCACCGAAAAGGGTGTAGTCATGGCATGCTAGTGAACAGCACTTGCTGGAACTTGACCAGTGATTGTGGCTCCGAGCCCTGCAGCGATGTGAGGAGGACTGCAGTAGAAACGGTGCTTGAGATCAAGGTTCATCCACGCTGCAAAAAAAAAAAAAACAGTGCTTGAACTGCGCCCCAGACACCCCCTTAGCCTAGGCTTTATAACAGCAGCTGCTTTGGAGAAGCAACAGCAAGTCAACTGAAAGCAGAGGTGACTGGGTCACTCCAGAGCCAAAGATGGTGGTGTGGGCAGGTCGGGTGTCCCCGTCCGTGGTGACCAGGCCATCGTCACAGACTGGCTTTCAGCTGTGAGCTTCCACTAGGGCTTGTCCTTCCAGGATGACCAAGACCTACAAAGAAGGTCACCATCCAGGCACCTTCCAAACACTGTCCTCTCCTCCTCACCAGAGCCTCCCCCTGCCTGGGGGAGAGCTTTGCACTGCACCGTGGCGTGTACGTCCTCCTTCTGCTTTGACATGCACGGGAATCTGAAAGCTGAGGGAAGGGAAGTGTTCATTTCCTGCTTTGTATCCACGTTATCCAGCAGGAAGCACACCCTGTATGTGTATGGTGGGCCATCCTCCACGCCTCTCCCTTTTTTTTTTTTCCCCCTTAATAGCATTACCGTCCCAGCCCAGAAGTAGAAACTCTGCCAGCATTTCCATTAGAAACCTCATTTTTCAGGGTCTTTTAACTGAACCATAAAACTTTATTCCTCATATGAAACAGATCCTAAAATGATCTTGGCTTTCTGCCAGATTTTTTAAATTAATGTATTAAGAAAAATAATCAATTAAAGGGGGAAAAAATCAATCATCTTATTTCCAGTTTGTATCAGAGGAACATCTTAACCTGTTCCATCCTCAAAAGATACCTTTTACTAGGCTTGTACCTACTCAGTGTGGCTACCTGGTATAGGAGCTGAAAGGGCTTAAATAAGTCTGCATTTAAAATATTTAAAATCAATAATGAAATGCTTTGTGTTTACCTAATGCTGGGTGGCTCATGTATACATTAATGAGACGAGCCATTCAGTAATGTCCTGCCTACTTCAGAGCAGAATTCAAATGCAGTCAGCTGGGGAGTCGTTTGTAAAATGTCTTATTTGCGGAAAAAAGAGAAGCATGAAGGTTGTTGGAGAGATGGCCGGAGGCGGGTCCAGGGACTCTTGCATGACATGCCCCACCCCCTCTCCTGCCCACTTCCCGTGGTGTTGAGGGCTGGCTTAATTTTTAGCAGCTCCCCTTAAAACCTCGCTCTTCCATTCTGCTGACAACAGCAGTTGGCCTGTCGCTCTGCCCTAACGTTGTATAGTTGTTGCACAGCAAAGCAAGAACTAGTTTGTGACTGTTACCCACAGTATCAGTTACTATGGTGTTTTCCCTTGTTTCTTGGCACCTTCACGGGCGTTCGTTATGTGACTCTAGTTGCTTTTGGCCAGTGGTCTTTGAACTGTGCCCTGGGAAGCTGGAGGAGTGTCTTTGGGCCTCAGCAGTGGGGTCGTTTGGAGGGTGGGATGCTGGGTGTGTCCCCCGACCCCTGCTCACTTCACTCAGTTCTAAGCGTACCGTTTGTATATGTTAGCAAAACGTTTTGTTCGCTTTGGTGTGAGATTTCATTTGAAAATATTTGGAAGAGCATGGATCCATGCTGTTCAGGTAGCAAACTGGTGACTTGTTTGGCCAGCAAAATTTTTTTTTTTTTTAAGATTTTAATTTTTAGAGCAGTTTTAGGCTCACAGCAAAATTGAGAGGAAGGTACAGAGATGTCCCATATACCCACTGTCCCCACACACACACGTTCCCCACCAGGGTGGTACATTAGTTATAACCGAAGCGCCGGCACTGATGCATGGTTATCACCCGGAGCCCCAGTTCACATCCGGGTTCTCTCTTGGTGGAGAACATTCTGTCGGTTCGGACAAGCGCATAAGGACGTGCATCCACCATTATAGCATCACACAGAATAGCTCCACTGGCCTAAAAATCTTCCGTGCTCCACCTACTCATTCCTCCCCCACCCCTGGCGACTTCTGATCTTTCTAATATCTCCACAGTTTTGCCTTTTCCAGCACAGTTTTTAAAACACAACAAGAATGTGAACCTCTTGGACAAGGACTTCACTGCCACACTCTGCCATCCTGCTCCAGCCCCATCACCTGGCTGCTGGAGGCATTTGAGTTTGCCACTGTTACCAGGACAGGAGAAGGGTTGGGGTAGTAGCATCAATACAGAGAATACAGAACAAATCTCAAGTCCTCGTCTGAGCCATTAGTTTTGTCTCTCTTGCCACCTACCCAAAGCTCTTGCTAAAGCTGGAGATAGGACACCGTTTTGCCTCCATTTCTCTCTGCCCTCATTTACGAAGAAGCACCAATGCACGGGAGAATGGCCTAAACAGTAGACTTGTGACTAAGTGGGAAGAGAAGCCAGGAGCCTGGAAAATTGTTTAACACAGAATCATAGCATGTTAGAGCTGGGAACAGATCCCGGCAAGCATGTTGGCCAAGCCCTTCTTGTGTCCATGAGGATGCTGCAGTCCAGAGCAGAGACATGCTTTCCCACATCCAGCTTCCAAGTGACAGAGCCGGGCCCAGAATGCAGGTCTCCTTTTCCGCTGGCCACTGCTAGTTCCCCCCACCACGCCACCTCTGCCCCAAGTAACCGAGGATTGATTATGCAAAGTCACTCCCAGGCTTGCCTTGCCCAGACCTGTGTTGATTAATCCATTGGCTTCTCTGCCATGTAGGAGACCAGTCAGGGGATGAAAACATCACTCAGATGCTCAAGCGAGCTCACGACTGCCGGAAGACAGCCGAGAACGCCGCCAAGGCCCTGCTCATGAAGCTGGACGGCAGCTGCGGGGGCGCCTTCGCCGTGGCCGGCTGCAGCGTGCAGCCCTGGGAGAGCCTGTCCTCCAACAGCCACACCAGGTAACGCCTAGCCTTTCTGCCCCGAGGTGGGCACACATCCACGTGTCCTCAGCTCACTGCGCTTGACGTGCGGTGCCCCAGCTCTTGGGGACTGTGTGGCTTGGGTGAAGGCAAAATTCACTTCAGGCTTGCAGGGCGCTCCGTCCAAAATGGTGTCAGAGAATCAGAACAGGAGACCCAGGAAGCAGCCTTCTCGTTTTACCAGTGTGGAAACTGCGGTCCAGAGAGAAGGGTTGATTTGCTCTAGAAAGTGGTAGAGGTGGAACACGAACCTACGTTTCTGTCTGGTGCTTTTTCTCCTGTATTGTTTTTTTCTCCATTTCCTTACAATTCTTGACTTCCAGGAAGCATTTGGAGTAGCCACGGCCATTTGCTGCCATGGTCCCTCAGCACCCAAGGCCCGGCCCAGCCCACCCTAGTTCCAGACGCCACCCTTGTGCCTGTGTCCCCGACAGGCTGTTCTCAGGCAAGAGCCTCTCCTGCCATCTGTTTTGCCTCGTAGAGTGATGCCGCATTCACAGCACATGCTCACAAACACCTTGTCACCAATCTGAGTCCAGTTCGCTGTGAATCTAGAACACGGAAGTGGGTACTGGAAAAGGAGGGGGAGGGGAGCAGTGAAGACCTTTTCCAGGGAAATCTCCTGGGGCCTTGGAGTCCTCGCATGGGCATAGGAGTCAGAGTGAATCCTTCCCTAGTCATCTTCTCCTTTCTTGCCACTAAAGCCCTAAAAACATGAGCGCCCTCCCTTTATATGCCAGTCCTCAGTCTAGAAGTTACTTTGTCAGTGATGCTGATATGATTGCCAAATCACGAAAGATTAGGAAGAGTAACTTACCGTATTTTCATGAGGGAGAATACTTTATCTAAGAGCTACGTAAGTGACCTGCCTGAGGCCACATGCCCAATACGAGGACTCAAACCCAGGACTGCAGCACCAAGCGGATTGTTCTCCCCACTATACCGCAGTGGAGCTCATAACATTACAAAGCAGTGTCTACTCACAGATCAAGTGACCAGAACCACACAAGGATAGAGTAAATCTCATGAGCCCAAGGAGAAATACTGATGTCTTCTTGGTGTCTGAAAGCAATTTAATGTTGCCCTCTCTGTTTCCCATTGGCAGGACCCAGCCATCTGCCTCAGTGTGTCCATTTACCTGTGCTGAACCAGGTGTCCCAGGAGAGGGGACATTCCCAGTAACTTGGCCTGGTGCCCACAAACAGAAGGGACTTATTTCCTCTTGACTCTAGCAACAATTGTCTTATTCAGTGAAGCGCAGATTATAATTTGTTTTTTTTCTTAAAACCAGATTCTTCTGTTTAAATACAGAAAGCAGATGTTCTTCTTAATGACTTCTCCAGATGTGTGTAATCTGTAATTTCTGTGCTCATTTAGTATAGACATGTAGTTCTCATGTCCTCAATGATCCCGTTCTATTGAATTAGTGAGTGAGACTTTGGGTGGCAGCAAACGTGTTTCAGTAGCTCATGACGCTTGTGCTGCAGATCATTTGCTCACCCCTCCCCACCCCCAAAAATAATTCTGTTGTTTTATTTTGAATCAGAGACAAATTTGGAATCAGAAATCAGGACAATTTTCTCACCATCTAATTATTGCAGATCCTGGTTTTCAATATTTGTTAGAAATACTTTAAATTATAGATGAGCCTTGATTTTGAGACCATTTTCTTACAGAAATTTAATGTTGGGAAGATATTTAAGCAGGCTGGGATAAAGTCAAGACACAAGAGTCATTATTTTCAAGTATAGCCTCACTAAAGAATGATCCTTGAACTAATTTCAGTCTCAAACGGGTCTTCCCATCAAAGTACAAAGGTTTTTAGCTCTGATTTCACTCAATTCTCCTTAAAAATTCACTATTACCCTCCTGCCCAAATCAGAACAGCTCAGAGTGAGTACGAAAGAACCACACACCGGGCATTCATTCTTAGAACCTGGTACAATTAGACTGCTTGATGTTAAACGTAGACTCAAAATAAAGTCCCAAACTACCAGACCCCTTTCATAATTATAATAACTGTAGTAATTTTGTTTGCATTAGTAAATATAAACAAATACAGTAAATTTGTTTGTATTGTGTTCTGGCTAAGACACTCACCCAGGACAAGTTCATGAAACAAAAGAAAGACATGGAACTTTGTGAGCTGGAGGTTTGTGTGGCCCAGCAGATGCCATTTCCTCTCACTGGAACCAACTGGCACAGAGTTCTGACCAGAGTGTCAGCTGGGGCTCCAGGGCTCAGGAAAGGAATGCTGAGGACCAGGCCTCCAGCGGCATTTCTGTAGCATATAGGCAGCGCCTGACAACAGAAGGATTAGTGGTTCTAGAAAAGAGCAGCAGAGGGTGGTTAATAAAACTTACAGCCAACCCTCAGTCGACTGTTGGCAGGAGCCCAGGGACGCTGCTATTTCATTTTTGAAAACTACAGCCACGGTCTCATCAGAAAGCGTAATTGTCTCAGTGGACAGAGTAACTAGGTTGGGTTGCCTGGATAGGTTTATCAACGATCATGACAAAGAGGCCAGTGGACTTAACTGTTGGGAAGCAGAAATAGGAATTCTTAATGAAGCGCATCCTTTGTGTCAAGTGTCACAACTCCAGCTCGTTCTGTGGACGTTCAGTCACGAGTCTACATCCACAAAGGAACAAGCCGGGGCGAGTCTGCTCTCACCCGGACTGGAACTGAGTCCTTTTTGTGTCGGCATCAGGTGGGAATCCGGGAGAGTCCTGTGAGAATGGGGATCGCAGTCTTGCCATGAACTTCTGCACCTCCAGGTGGCTGGGACACCGCCTGGCTGGCCACTCGCCCTGGGGCACGATCCCCAAATTGGAAAGGAGGGCAGCGGAGCTCCAGAGTGCCCAGCCCTCACCCTGTAAGCTAGTCTGGGTTAAGATAAAGTTTCACTCGGCAGGGAGAGAGGCTGAGGGAAGTGGAATCATATCCACTGAAAGGGTGAATGGATGGAAACAGCCGTCTAATTAGGACAGGCCACGGCCGCCACCATCCGCCAGCCTCAGGGAACGAGAGCTGGACCAGGTGTGGCCATTGCCACAGTCAGGAGGGGCCAGCCAGAGTCCTTGGGATTAATGCTTATTCATGCTAGTGAGTTCTGAAGACCAGCCCAGACACATCCCTCAACATGACAGCAAGGTGACCAGCCCTCTTGCTCAAATGTCCTTGTCACTTATCTTTTAGATTCTATGAGAATAAGGTAGAGACATGAAGTACTTTTTTTTCCTTTAAGACCCAACTTCCTGATTTCAAAAGAACTGTAGGCTCGTTGTAAAAATAAGCAATGTAAACCCCAGCATTACAAAATGCGCAGTACACAAAAGTTCTCCATGCCAGGCCCCTCGCTGGTGAAGACACCAGGAAGAGTTTAGGGTACATTCCCACAGAATTAACTGTACTTTTTATTAGTTAAGATGCCTGGTTGCCAATGACAGAAACGTGCTCAGATAGCTCAAACGGAAAGGGTTCCTATGGGAAGGCTACCCCGCCTCACACCCAGGAGCTGCGTGCCCGGCGGGGCTGCAGTGAGCCGGAGCAGCCGCAGAACCAGGCTCCTGGGCGCGGCCAGGCCGGGCTCCACGTCCAGCCTGCGTGGCCTCTGCGTGAGGCTTTCTTCTCCTTCCTACTGCAGGTCGCCTTCCCCAGGGGACACCAGCACAGCACCTGCATTTAGTGCACATGGCTGACTGGTTTCTCTGGTGACAAGTAAGAAAATCCTGGGGGAAGGACGTCTTGCCCAGCTGGGCTCAGATGCCTACGCTGGTCATCAGCGGCTACAGCAGGGTGGCGCCATGGCAGTTCTCCCTGGGGCCACGTGGATGGAGGAGGGTGGGCCCAGCAGAAGAGCCTGGAAGGCAGGTACTCAGCAGACGAAAATACTGGACCTTTAAAAACAGAACTGTATCTAACTTAACCTAACAAAGATCTGTTGCGTGAACTCTTGAGAAACACGCATTTTCCTCTTAGCGTTATATTCTTACACATTTTTTTCATGTATGTCATTCTTTCCAGTAGTTGAATAGTTTCACTGGACAGCAATACCACCGTGTATTTAAACAGTTTCCTCTTGTTAGATGTTTTTATCCAGTTTTCTACATTGCCGCAGCCACTATCCTTGTCCTTATCCCTCTCGTGCAGTTTCTGTGAGACCAGTTCTGAGAAGTAGAATTGGCTGCCTCATAAATTAATAATGTTTCAAATGTCAAACAGACCTCCACGCATAATCTAGTTATTCTCCTACAGCCAGTGTGTGAGAGGGCGTCTTCCCCCACAGCCTTGCTAATACTGGGTGGTACACGTTTTTTCAATTTGGCCAATCTGGAGGCCAAAAATGCACTTACTATTTCCATTTGTACCTCTTAATTGTTACTGGTTTAAAATTATTTACGCTATTTATTCTAATGCCAAGGAGACTGTTAATAACAGTATAGCTGTCAGGTGTACAGGGTGTCTATCTTGCTGTGTTATCAGTAACCAAATTAGGAATGGGTTAATATTTGTTTTAGACATGCCTGGTTTCCAACATCATTATGATGGCACCTTTAAAAATGGCTGCATAAATAGAATTTATCTCCTAAATATCTCTGTTCCTTATTTTGACTTCCACTGTCAGCTGAGCTGTTAGGAGCTTTCTGGACCCAGGTAGTTTTTGAGGACTTTAGTTATCTGACATCAGATTTTCCCATATCCATATTTTGTTAGACAGTTGTAGGACAATTTGTTAGATAATTTACCACATTTAACTTCAGTTTCTCCTCCTAGAGAATTCTGATAATCATTCCAAGAGCATATAAACCCTACAAGGTTTAGAGTTTAAGTGTTTTTAGTCCCTTGCTACAAACCTGTTGTTCAAAAAAGGGGTTAGGGGACACCCACAGCATGACAGTAAAAGATTCAGGCAGTTGACAAGGCTCAACCTTCTCTTTTAGAGGAATGGTGCCACTTAGGAGTGGCCTAAGTGCCAGATGTCACCTGGACTGACCCCATCCTTCAGGTAAATTTCAAATGTTCAACAAGACAAATGCCCAGCCCATGGCACTTTCCTTCTAAAAATGACCTGCTCCTTGATGGAAATCAGTTCTCAACTGGGGCCAGGTAAAAGGAAAATTCCATCACTGATTTTTGAGGCAAAAGAAATATCCTCCTAACCTTCTGCCAAGGGAAGCTGAGGAAGCCAAAGAAAAATGAGTTTCTTCTAATGAGTGGGCGGGGGAAATATCTCAAGGACAGAGATGGGAATGGTGGAAAGGGACGGAAGAGAGGGCGTGTGACCTGGATAGCTGTTTGAACAGCTCGTCCCATGGTGGGTCCTCCCAAGCCCGCCATCCGTGCCTTCCCTCGGGCCCGGGCCTGCTGCCTGCGTGGTGTGAATGATGCAAGGGAAAGCCCGCTGGCAGGAGCTGCAGCAGAGCGTCATGGAAGGAAGGAGAAAGCCACGTCGTGTCCTGGCTCCTCTAAAAGCCAGAGCGAGACACACGGGTGCGGCTAGGGTTTTCACTGCTGCCTTGCCCCTCCATCCCTCTCACAGAACACAGGCGGCCTCCCGCCTGGAGAAGAGGAGTAATGTAGCTGCAGATAGTGATTGATTCCCCCTTGACAGCTGAGATCATCCCGCATTCCAAGCCGGGAGAGTTAATGGATGACTTAACCCTCACCCAGGCCAGCAACGGCCCCGGGAGACTGCCAGTGCCTTTGTCTGCGGGAGGCCAGAGAAAAGGCCGGTGGCTTCCCCTGCTTTTACCACTGTAATCATACCCCGCAGTGGAGCATTAAGAGCAGAAAGCAGAATTGTAATTAACCTCGCCCGATCTGTTCCCTGCTGGTGTCTAGAAGGAAGAGAGGGAAGCCAGAAGGGCTGTGAGGCTTATCTTGAAATTAAACTTTCTTCTGACTAAAAGCATTTGAAACCTCTGAGCTTCCAACAGGGTAAGGTCTGTGGACTGAGATCTCTTGTTCTTTTTTCTTATTTTCTTCCTTTCTGAAAACTATATTACAGGAAAGAAGGTGAAACAAAAGCCTTCCTTATCCAGCCAGGAATTGGGTTCTGGGCCCAAGAGGGTGGCAGAGCCTGTCAGTCTTGGCCCACTCACATTCATGTTCTCCTAGAAGGCTCTGGGTGGTTTCTCAAGTCCATGCAAGCACTGGCTTCTTTTCTCCTCCATTGAGTGGAGATTTTCTAGACGGCCTGCAGATGGCTGACAGCCCTGGGGATCCCTGAGTCTGGGCTTGGGTGTTGGAGGGCTGTTGGCACAGCTGTCAGGAAGGTGGCCACCTGTCCCTTCTCCCCCTCCAAAGCAAGTGCTGTGTGGTCACATTAGCTGGTCCTGCCTGTTCCAGGACTGTCATATCCTTTCCACAACCAGATGGGGTAGGAACAATTAATGTTCCTACTTACTGCAGCCCAGAAAGGTGGGGTAATTTACTTGGGGCTATGAAGTTAGGAAACAAAAGTGGAAGAACATTTATTCAGGTCTGACTGATGTCAGAGACCTGCTCATAATCGCTGGCTCCCACCAGAGCAGCCCAGGAGCACAGTGGCCCCCACCTAGAAGACTGGGGAGCGTCCGACAGGCAACTAAGCAAATGCCCACTCACCCTGTGGTGTAGACCAGTGGTTCCCAAACATATACATGCATCCGAATCACCTAAAGGATGTATTAAAACACAGATTGCTGGGCCGCACTCCCAGAGCTCCTGACTCTCCAGGTCTCAAGGGTGGGGCTCAGGAATGTGCATTCCTAACACGTTCCCAGGTGAGATGCCACCCGGGGACCCCTCTCGGAGAACTGCTGGGGTAGACCAATCCTGCCAAGTGGAAAATCTGTCAGAATATTATCACTTCAGTTCCTGCAGGATAAGTAGAGAACTCTAGCTTTTAGAGCTCTTTAAATTCTGCAATTTTTATTTTATTTTTATTTTAAATGAAAGTCAACAAAAGTATAAATGTTTTATTTCTAAAAAAGTCTGAAGAAAATACAACAAAATGTCACACAGGCAGTGGGCACATGGGTATTGGTTATTCTCTGTGTTTTTTGTATGTTTGACATTTTTCAGAATAATTCTTAGTGAAAGTCTAGAGATGTAAGTATACCTCAGGCCCTGAGTCCCAGCTTCACGGGGAAGGCTTTCATTAATGAAGCCTCCTCCCAGCTAACTGGAAGAGAAGCACTGTTGTTTCCCGGCACCGCTGCCGAAACACGCCACGCCTGTGACACTTGCCCACGCTGGGCCCTATGGAGTGCTTTGTGAACAGTGCCACCACTTGAGCTCGCTCTAATTCTGCGGCTCATTCGTCAGTGGGACATTAGCTGTCTGTCCCTCCACAGCAGTGATGAGTCTGTGGAGGTGAGCCCCGAGTCCTGCTTAAAGGGAGGCCTGTTTGCAGAGCGGCTTATACTGAAACTCGGAGGGACCCTCCCTGGGATGGGGCCCTGTTGTTGGGCAGCTCTCCCCCACACGCCCCCGGCTCCCCGTGCCTCTGCCCAGGTGCTGTTTGCTCTTTTGTGCTTCCCTTGGGCTCCTCGTGCTTCACTGTGGATTAACACCTGGAGTGTTCTAGCTGGAAGGTGTGGCTTCTCCCTTCTCATTTTTTTTTTAAATATAGCTTGAGATGATGGGGATGATTGATAATTTTTATCCTTCTCCCTACCTTCCCTGCTCCAGGCTGCCGCCATCTCTCCCCGGGATTGTTGCAATAACCTCCTGTGGGCTCCACCTGCCTCTGTCCCGGCCTCCCTACATCTTTCTTCAGCATGGTGGCCGGAGGGATCCTGTTCAGCATAAGGCAGATTGTGCCACTCCCCATGACAAACCTTCCTGTGACCCATCCTGATTGTAGGGAAAAAGATAACGCCCTTATAAAGAGCGAGGTGACCTAGCACCCAGCCCTGCCACACTCTCTGTGGCTGGTTTTCTTTTTTCCTGTCCCCTGGCTGACTCCACTTCAGCCAGCGTCCCTTCCTGCTGGCCAGGCTCACCGCCTCAGGGCCTGTGCACTGAGGCCTCTGCCTGATCGCTCTTCCTCCAGGTAGTCACGGAGCTCCCTTTGCCACCCCCTCAGGTCCACCCTAATGCCACCGCATCACCCAGGCCTTCCCTGCAGCTCTGTTTCTACTGGCGACCCCATCCCCACTCTGCGCCCCCGGCTCCTCTTCCCTGCTTCATTTGTCGCCATGGTGCTTCTCACTGCGTGACATACTGTGTATTTCACCTGCTCGTCTATTGGAATATGAGTTCCATGAGGGCAGGGAGTTTCTTAGGGCCCCTAGTAGGCACTCCAATAGTTCTGAAATGAGTGACAGTGATTGAGTGTTCACTCTGTGCTGGGCACTGCTCTAAACACTTTACATTTTACCTCATTTAATCCTTACCCCAACTCTATGAAGCCTGTACTGTTAATACTTTTTACAGATGAGGAAGTAGGAAATGTACAAAGTATGTAAGATGCTCAGGTCATGGGTAAAGGCAGCACTTTTGGAATTTAGGCTCTGCAGAGAAACACACCAATAGGAAATTCATCTATATAGAGATGCCTAAATCTAAATACATAGAGCGAGATCTAGATTTGTCTATATAGATATCTGTATCTATACACACACAGTGATTTAAGGAATTAGCTCATTTGATTTTGGGGTCAGGAAGTCCAAAATCTACAGCAGAGACCCAGGGAAGAGTTGATGTTGCAATCTCGAGTCCGAGGCTGTCTGGAGGCAGAATTTCTTCCTTCTTGGGGGATCTAAGCCTTTTAAGACCCTCAATTGATGAGATTAGGTCCACCCACATGGAAGAGATTAATCTTTACTTACGGTCTCCTGATTTTAAACATTAATCACATCTAAAAAATACCATCACAGCAACATTTAGTCTGCTGTGCCAAGCAACTGGGCACGATAGCCTAGCCCAGCTGACACAGGGAGTCACCCACCCAGCCCCTGAAGAGATACTGTGTGATGGTCGGGCTGACTTCCTCACTCTATCTCCAAGTGACTTCCCACCTGTCCTGATGGGACAAAGGGAGAGGTGGCACCACGGGACTTCTGGTGCTCAGGAGGTTCCCATCCTAGCAGGGGGTCTCCCAAGCCCTAGAGTTCCTGCTGTGGTGATCAGCTGAGCAGCAGAGCTCCAGCCACTGTCTCCTTGCACTCTCTCCCCCCCTGGAAGCTTTGTCTTCTCAATAACATGTCATGTATGAGAGTGGAGTCACCCTTGCTCATACTCAGGAAATGGGGAGGGGGCTACATCTGCTGAGTTGGGGTCCTGGACCCAGTATCCCATTCCAGTGTGAGGTGAGGGGGTCAGGCCTGGGTTCAAGGCAGCCAGTAGGCTGTGGAGACCACTCCTGCCCCTGGCATGGCTTCTGGCTGCAGGAGTCTTGGGAAGAGGACAGGCTATGGGGTGAGAGGACCGTGGCCTGAGTCTTGTGGCGCCATTGGCAGCTGCATGACGCAGCAAGCTAATGTCTCTGAGCTTCACTTTCCAAATCTGTAACAACAGAGAGGACAATGCCAAACCGGTCTCTCGTGAGAATTCAGTGGGCCCCTGCTTATTCTTCTGCTACCCTTCTGAAACAGTCCCGTGAGGCATGAGTCCAGCCCGGCCCAGTGCAAGTGCAGAGACGCTGCTGTGAGTCCCCACGGGCCCCAGACTCCCCGAGGACTGGCTGGGTGGAGTGCACCTTATTCTGAGCCATTGGGCTCATGACAGCCCCGGGCACAGTTTTCCAGCGGTGCTCACCCTTTCAAGGTGGGTTGGTCCTCTAGAAACATTCCTGGGCCACCACAGGCCTGGGGTCTGGCTGGGTGCTCCTCAAGTCCTACGGCCCCTGCCCGGTCACCAGTCAGCACAGGCTGCCAGGGCCCTTTGGCCCAGCCTGAGTGTCTATAGCAGATGCTATACTCAGACTGTGCTGTGGAGGCCTGGGGGCACCCCGCTTTCAAAGTGGTGGCTGCCATATGACACACCCATATTTTTCGTGGTACAAGATGCAAGCAACACAAGTAGAGCAAAACATCCCCATCAGTGCCCCTCCTTCTGGCTCCCGCCCCCAGGGGACTGCGGCCACAGCCTGGGATACGTGCACCCCCATCCATAGATTGTGTATCGGTATTTTGTTCAATTTATTCATTCCCTTAACATATCCCTTTTTTAAGTCCTGAACACATGTACACCAATTTTTATTACACATGTGTTATTTTTCATTCTGTTTCCTCACTTAAAACTTCCCCATTGTCATAATTCATCACTATAATAGCCACATAATTTCCCTTCTTTTGATATGTATGATAATTCACTAAACCGTATTTTAGATGATATTTCATGAAACATCTTTGTATGTGTCATTTTGCTTCTCTGGAATTGTTTCCTTAGAAATTCATTTCTGAGGTCCACAGCATTGAATCAAAGGGCGTAAACATTTCTATTATTATTCATACCTAATCGTTTCCTAAAAGGTGGTATAGTTTGCCTAAGCCGGGAAGAAAACTGATTTTGGACGCCACCTCAGTCACGCTGGGGAGAGGGAGTGTGCGGAAGAGTGAGGAGGAAGGATCTTGTGGCGACAATTTGCAAACGTGTAGTGGGTCTTGTTTTTCTTTCTTCCCAGCACAACCAGCTCCACAGCCAGCAGCTGCGACACGGAGTTCACTAAGGAGGATGAGCAGCGGCTGAAGGATTACATCCAGCAGCTCAAGAACGACAGGGCCGCCGTCAAGCTGACCATGTTGGAGCTGGAAAGCATCCACATCGACCCCCTCAGCTACGACGTCAAGCCCCGGGGAGACAGCCAGCGGCTGGATCTCGAAAACGCTGTGCTGATGCAGGAGCTGATGGCCATGAAGGTATATGCCGGGGTGTCATCAGAAGGAATCTAAAAGGCCTCTGAAAGCAGGTCCAGCAAGTGGTGAGGAAGCAACCTCACCCATGTTCCGTCACCCCCACCCTATAGAGGATCCAGAGCCTCGTTTGCAGGCAGGGATGGTTTCAATATGTCTGGGGTCATTTGTGCTGGATGTTCCTGGGGTGGTGAGTGGAATTCTAGAGGATTTCTTGGGGTGTCCCAGCCCAGCTTTGGAACACCTCATCCTTTTGAGAGAAGCCAGATCAGACCTCTGCGGGATGGAGTAAGTCTCTCTCCACCTAAGATGACCCCAATCTCAGGATGCTGGAAAGGTCTCCCTGGGTTGCTGCTGATAATGTTAACTTGAGGCTGGGGGAGAACAGTTGAGGCCAGTTGCAGGATTTGGCTGAGAGCCCTGGTTTCCCGACACCCTGATCCCTTTGGTACAAATTTGAGCCTACTCGGGCCATAGTGCCCTCCAGTGAAGGTTTGCAGGGCTTTTCAGGTCAGCATTTCCTGATCAGATCTCGAGCTGTTCACCCACTGGTGGAGTCATCTGCTGGCATTTCTAGAGCAGGGGTAGCTTTCTTGGAAAGCCAGTACCCCTCATTGGGAAGTGGTGAAACTGCCATCCCTTCAGCAGGGCACACTCTGCATGTTTCTGGCCAGGCGTGCCAGGCTGCAGCCTTTCATCTGCTGCCGACTCTCAGAAGGCAGCTGTGGTGTAATTATGACTATGTGACTATGTTATATTTGTCCCTGGTTGCTGGCACAAAGCTTCAAAAACCCTTGGAATTTCCTGCATGATAGGATTGTTTTGTTATGCTAATGAGGTGACTCATGGTGGGCCCCTTGACAGCTTCAGGATGTGGGCTGGTCACCAGAAGGAGGAGCCCATGATGGAGGGTTCGGACTTTCAGCTACCCGACCCCCAGGAAGGGGAGGAGAGACAGAGCTTGAGTCCATGATGCGGCCAATGATTTAATCAATCGTGCCTGTTTAATGAGACCCCAATAAAAACTCTGACACTCAGAGAAGCTTCCCAGTTGGTGAACATATTGATGTGCCAACAGGGCGACACAGCTTGACTCGAGGAGAGGGCACAGGAAGGAGATCTGTGTTCAGGATTCTCTTGGACCTCGCCTTGTGTGTACTTGTTATAATAAAACTGTGATTGTTAGCATAGTGCTTTCTTTGGTTTGACAAGATGTTCTAGCAAATTATTGATCCTGAGAGGGTCATGGGTTCCCCCAAATTTGCAGACAGAAGTACAGATGGCCTGGTGTTCGTTCCACTGCAGGCACATGGCTGACACCTGAAGCAAGGGCAATCTGTGGAGAACTTGGCCTCAGCCTGGGCAGGGTCTGTGCTAACTCCGTGTAGTTAGAGTCAGAATTGTGCTGCAGCCCACCCAGCTGGGGTGGAAACAGAATAACAGCCCATGGGGAGCATGGACCTATGTCACTGCAACCTGTGTCTCAGCAGACCCACAGCAGAGGTAGGAACTCACCTGGGGCTGCCCCTGCAGGTCCTGGGTCAACATAGGGCTCCACCGCCAGGCCCTGCTGACGTGGGAGAGTTGGGGGCTGGAAGCCTTATTCCCAAATCTGCTTTCCAAATTCAGCTCTCCTGCGAGCAAAGGTCTGACTTGCACAGCCTTGGATGCTGCCAGGCCTATGGCTCCCAGGAGTCAAAATTTGAGGGAGGTGTTCCCAGGAGTAGAAAGAGGGTCACAAGCAGGAACCAGAGGCAAGTGTAGCAGGCCAGCGTGTGTTGTGGCAGTGCTGAGTTAATAGCTCCTAACCAGTCTTCTCTGTTGGGGTCAATACTGCCCTTAGAGAAAAGCTCTGGTTACAGCGTGGAGAGGCGCTGTCAGCAACAGCCATCCCAACACACTCGGGGGTGACTTGTTCTGCACGTCCTGTCCTTGGTGGCTGCTCGGGTCTGCGTGAAGTCTGGGAAGATGCTAGGCAGTGGTAACAGATACAGGAATCTCACCTCCTTCCCTCAGCCCAGTTGTTTCCAGACTTCCAACCACTGAGCTCAGACCCTGACTTCTCTCTGGAGACATCTCACATTGCTTGGCTGACTTCTGCTGTCATTGCTCACAAGCCGGCCTTGGCTCCATGATCACGGTGACTTCCCCCCCAATCGTGAGCCCTTTTTGTGGCCCATTTCACCCTGTGGCATCAGCTCTGAGGCTGCCCTTCCAATATTTGTTCCAAACATCATGTTTTCTTGGGCTAAAGACTGAAGTTTTCCTTTTTATACTCTGGGCAATGTGTGGCATGATCAATTCAGTGGTATTCTGGCCAGGAATGACATTTTTGTTGGAATAAAAGCTCTAATATTCCCTTTGCCACTTGAAAATAAAATGTGTACTGATCTTAGAAATTTTCCAAAAATGTAGAAACTATGAAAAGCTGGGAGGGGAATAATCCATAACCATGATCCAGGGCAGCCATTGCTGGCATCCGGCTCGGCGCCCTTCCTGCGAATTTCTCACCAGCTGAACGCGGGAGTCCTCTCCTCTTCCTGCGGGTCCCCCCCCCCCCCGGGTGCTGGGGCTGTGTGCTCACCCACACCACATCCGGTCTCCAGCAGGTCACGTCGCATTGCACCATGTTGTTCTGGGATACAGCTGCCGAGAAACCCAGTTTCTGGATTATTCTCACTTCTTTTACATGATCTTTAGGAAATGCGTGTTTATTGGTAGGTGATCTCCTTGGTTCCTTTCCAGATGCACTCTTCTTTTTTAAATGTCCTGTCCTTTCACTATGACTCCTATTCCTTTATCTGTTTAATTGTTTTAAATCTTTATTCACATTGCTATTTCATCTTCTTGTATCTGCTGATTCTACGTCAGTGCTGTTGATTTTCATTTCCTTGGTGCGAGGGCAGGGACGAGAATGCAAGTTCTGGCTCATCTTCCATGGACACCGTTTCCCACGGGGTCCTGTGGATCCAGGGTTGCAGATGTCCCCTCAGAGTGGTTCTATAGTGTTAGACCTGCTGGGACCCATGGATTTCCGAGGTTTAGGACTGCTTTTTGTTACATTCTTGGCTTAGGATTCCTGTATCACACCTAAACATGACTCAAGTTTGAGGTTTGATTCCTCAAAAGAGATTTTTCTTGCTTTTCCTACCCAGAGCCTGAGAGATGACAAGTTTCCTTGCCACATCTCCAGAAAGGAAGCTTTCCAGTTTCTTATTCTTGGCAGTGCTTTGAGAGTCCAAGCTCACAGAGGCCAAGGCCCTGCCCTGGCACAGACATCAAGCTCCCAGAGCTCAGGGCCTGCAGACCGGTCTGATGCCCCTGTGAGCCGGCCTTCTGTCTGTCTGGCCGTTCCCCTCTGGCGGAATTCCCTCTCTGTTTCTGGCACCCATGGATTTATCCTTTCTTCTTTGAAGCATGCATTTATGTTTGTTCTGGAAGTGACCATCCACATTAGCTCAGTGTTGCCAGAACCTTCAGAATCCTTCTAATGGCAAAAGATGAGAAACCTTCTGGGTATGGAAACACATTTCATTCTGGTTTTCATGTCTGAGCTTCAGGGGAAAAAAGGTTTGGTACATTCTGAGTAATCACTGAGCACATTGACTAATGTCCTCTAGTCCCGAGTGTGACAATCCTGGGTGGGTGCCCTCCAGCTATTCCCCCACCAGCACAGCTACCCCTAGCCAGCGCACCCAGGAGAGCACAGCAGATCCGTGGCCTGTGCCCTCCGAGAAGGGTTACTTCGGGGGGAGCCAGAACCAGTGACAAGGGTAAGTCCGTCTGAGGATAGTGACGCAGCTCTATGAGGAATCCTTTAGAGGAGGGGATCACAAAGATCACTGGGGACGCTGGACCTGGTGGGCACGTAGCAGTGGACTCACCCCTGGCAGAGGATAGGCGTCACACGAGGGCCCATCTTGAAGGGCAGGGGGCAACACAGCTTGGCACGTACAAGCCTGGGCTCTCAGGCAGACGGCCTGGGTTGCCACTCTGGCTCCAAAACTAACCCAGCAGCCATGGGCAGGTGAATTCCCCTCTGTGTGCCTCAGTTTCCCATCTGTAAGTGGAGATATCATAATACCTCAGGTTGAGAGGATTAGGTAAACACTTAAAACAGTATTACATGCTCAATAAAGGCTGGTGGTTACCATCGTTATCTGGCTTCCTGTGCCAGGACAGCATTGTCCTCTTTTGGGTACACTTCCTCTTGTCCACGGACAGCTCTCATTTGAGTTCTTTAAGATACTTTTGGAAGTTCCCTGACTGGTAGTCACTGGTGAAGAACCCTGTTCCTATTGGTTTCGTTCGGGCCCTCAGAGTAGGCGAGACTGGAGGGTGACATATCTGTGGGCATCCCCACCACCTGGCCCAGCTGCATGGCCACCAGGGTGGGTAACATGTGGCTTGGTGCCATCAGAAACTGAAATGGGAGTTGGAAGGGATCTAGTCAGACCCAGCTTCCCCCGCACGGCTAACTGGTTTCCAGCAAGCCAAGCGTGCCCGTTCGGAGGGTTCTAGTTGTTACAAAGGTTTTCCTTATATTGAACCACAACCTGCTTGCCTATAACTTCTACCCATTTGTCTCAGTTCTAGTCTGTAGAGTGACAAAGCACATGGCCTCGTCCACACGTCAGTCCTTCAGATGTGTGGAGACAGCTGTCATGTCTCCTCCCAGTCATCTGATTCTTAGCACCAAAGTGATGACTCTCTCACGAGTCTCTGAGTTACAGCTGGGGACCCCCTTTCTCCTCACCCACTTGGCGGTGGCCAGGCCTGCTCTCAGATCATGGGCACCTCATACGCTGTGTGTCCTTTGCTCCGTAGGAGGAGATGGCCGAGCTGAAGGCCCAGCTCTACCTGCTGGAGAAAGAGAAGAAGGCCCTGGAGCTGAAGCTGAGCACGCGGGAGGCCCAGGAGCAGGCCTACCTGGTGCACATCGAGCACCTCAAGTCCGAGGTGGAGGAGCAGAAGGAGCAGCGGATGCGGTCGCTCAGCTCCACCAGCAGTGGCGGCAAAGACAAACCCAGCAAGGTAGGGTCCATGGTGGCTCAGGGACACCCTCGGGCCCAGGCGTCACTTCTGCCTGGTGACCTCTGGCCATACCTCACTGCCCTGCTGCCTCCATTTCTTATATTTGGACAGGAACTGCAGGTCATTCTTAGATATCTAAGAAGAAGGTCACATTTTGAATGTTACCACATTTTTAAAAAAAAAGTTTTCACTTTATGTAATAGTGAAAACATATCACAGTCCTATCAGAGGCATGACCTGTGCAGTGCCTGGTGGTCTGATGTAGCCTCAGCTCCTCCTAAACCCTTTTCACACAGCGAGCCCTTGTTGATATGTACATAGTACTGCCTTTACCCATGGGGGTTATGCCCCAAGACCCCCAGTGGATGCCTGAAACCATAGATAAAACTGAACCCTATATATTCCATGTTATTTCCTGTACGTATATGCTTATGATAAAGTTTATAAATGAGGCACAGTGAGCAATTAACAGCAATAATTAATAATAGGCCATCATGACAATGTCAGCTTTGCTATTCTTGCACTTTGGGGTCGTCATCACATAAAGATTATTTGAACACAGTACTGCGGTACCCCAACTGTTGATCTGGTAGCCAAGACGGCCACTGAGTGACAAAGGGGTGAGAAGTGTAGACAGCGTAGCGAGACGGAGTGAGACAGTGCAAGATTTCATCATGCTACTCAGCAACGACGCACAATTTGAAACTTAGAAATTGTTTGTTTCTGGAATTTTCCATTTAATATTTATGGACCATGGCTGACCATGGGCAGCAAGCTGCAAAGAAGTGGGGGCCCGCATACTAATCAGTATGTTTATCTCCCTTACATCTCACACCTCTGAGGAGAGAATTGTTATCCCCACGTACATGAGAAAAACGAGGCTCAAAAGAAGTGAGAGTTCTCACAAGTAATAAATGGCAGAATCAGGATGGAACCCAAATGTGACTAACGGGCTCTCTTCCTCTCCTCTGCGTTGCTGCCGTCACGGGTGGTGCGGAAGGCGAGCCTCAGCCTACGGAGACTGCATCCTCAGAGAGTGGGCTGTCTGCTGACATAATTCTGCAGCTCACACTCCTATCAACCCCCAGGTCTTTCTGGGCTTTTTTTGGAATCCAAGTTCATTCCACTATCCTGTACCTCAGAACTATTCCAAATACGGCATTGGAAGGAAAAAACCGTCTATACATACCCTAAAGAATTAAATCCCTGTCTAAGGGTACTGCATATTCCATGCATCATATTTTTCTGTTCTAATACATGCAAATTTCTCTCGAGCCCAGTTTGTGTCAGAGCAGGATGTGTGGGCATTTGCCGACTTGCTAGTTCATTAAGTGTCTTCTCATAGCACAAGTCCAGGAGTGTCTCTGAGAGAGTCGTGTACCTGGGAAGGAAGGAACAGTGTCGGTGCTGTGTGGCAGTGAGCTGTCACTCCCTAAATAGCTGAGAACTCAGAAGCATGCTTCCCAGATGGCCACAGCTACACCTTCCCCACCCCCACCTGCTGAGGAGCAAGTGGGCACACGGCGGTGGCTGCCAACTGGGCCAGCCCTCTCAAGACCTTGGCTGCGTCTCATCCGTCCACAGTTGATAGCTGGGATCTGGCACTCACAGCATGCCTGGTTACGTGCAGCTCGGTCCAAGGCAGCTCCGTGGAGACAGACAAGATCTGTCCTCCAGGGATTTACCTTCCTGGAGGGGAGATGGATGAGCAAACGGAAGATCACAGTGCAGTGATAGAATGTCCCAAGTACAAGTCGGACACAGAACTCAGATTTGCAGGACAGGTTTTCTGGAAGAAATGAACTTCTGAGACGCGGTGGAGAGTGGGAGCCAGCCTGTTGAAGAGGGGCAGGGCAGAGAGCCAGGGGAGAGAAGGTGACACCTCTAGGCCAGTGGGGCAGCACGTGCAAAGGCCCAGCGGGAAGTGGAGGCGGTTTGTTGGCAGGGGTTATCCTTAGGACAGTGAGGAATCATGGCAGGTCTTCAGCAGGGGTGATGTGACACAGTTTGGGCTTTAGAGAAGTCACTGTGACAAGTGCACTGTGAAACCATCCGCCCAAGGCTTGGGGGTAGAGTGCGGGAACCAGCTACACGGTGCCATTTCATATGGTAGCATCTGGGGCTCAGGAAGATTGTGTCTTCTGTTCCATACAAACACCTTCAAATCTCTTTTTTTGCCTTTTGAGCTTGTTAGCAGTCAATTTGGGACAGAGCCTGGGGGACAGAGCAGCAGTGTTTGTGTGTGTTCCCAGGATGTGGTGGAAACGGACTTACCAGGCTCTTGCCAGGAGGCCCATGAACTGAGCATTCTCCTCTAGTTCACGGTGTTTATTTTGACTGGGAGAAGCACTGTGTTTTGTGGAGTGGCTTCAAAGTATGGAAATTTCTCTGATGGAAAAGGCCAGGTGACTTTTTTTTTTAACATTACGGTAAGAAGCTTTGTAAGAGTAGCCTGTGTTGTTCAGGTAGTGAAATTAGAATAAGCCGATTAGCTCATCTTTCAAATATTAGATCCATTTCACTATGTGGCTAATACGTCCTGTCTGGGCTATTCATTTCGTCTTACCTATTGGTACATAAGGCAGATGGTCCAGCACAGGGGCCACCAGTCAGTACGTGGTTTAGGGTTTGAGATCACAGGCTCACCGTTGCCGCTGTAGAGTTACAGTGCACAGAGACGGCAGGGACACCCAGTGGGCGTGGCTGTGTTCTAGTAACACTTTATTTATGGACCTGAAATTTGAATTTCATGTAATTTCTACCTGTCACAAAATATTCTTCTTTTGACCTTTTTGGGACTTTAAAAATAGAAATACCATTCTTAGCCTGTGGGTCGTATAAAAACAGGTGGTGGCCACCTTCGCTCCACTGGGAAAGCGTTCATGCTTGTTTTAGAAACTTCTCTCCAACCAGCACAACTGGATCCCAAATCTTACCCAAGTTGCGTTAGGCTTCTGCTGTTCTTGTCTGTATGCACCAGATGTTACCCGATGTGTGAAATGAGACACAGCAGTCCCTGTCTTCAAGGAATCTTATGAAATACTAACCTCAAATGGAAATGGATATACAAAAAGCGACAGATTCCAGGGGCACTTGGGTCTGTGAGCACAACTAGAGGAGGGAGAGGAGGCCTCCGGGCAGAGGGCGCAGCAGAGGGGAGAGTGGGCGGGTGTTGGCCATGCTCCTGCCGAGGAGCCCCCTGGGTGGCACGCGTTTCTGTGTCAGAGTGTGCTCAGGGACACAGTGTGCCTCCTGTCATCTGGACTCCTAGCACACTGGATCCATGCCTCTTTGCAGCTCTCATCCCATCCTGATACAGTTTTTCGTTCACATTCCATCTCCTGCAGTGGGTGGCAAGCTCGTTGATGTCTAGCCTGCAGCATGGCAGATCCTCAGATGAGTCTCCCCTCCCCGCCACTCCCGCCCACATTACTGTGTGGTGTAGCTGCTGCCCTGTCTGTATGCGGAGAAAGCAGGGCACTCAGGCAGGCGTGGACGGTGCTTTGTGAACAGAGTCTTAACTCTCTTTAGGATTTAAGATTCTGGCTCTTAGCTCTCCTCGTCTGTAAATGGAAGGATTTGGTTTAGGTGATGTCGAGGTCCCTGTCTGATGCTAGTCTGTGGGGGTGGGGCACACTTCTGTTTTCCTCCTCCTTGCCCGGTTGTCTCAGTGATTACACGGAACCCAGTAAAGCTCCTAAATCTAGAGAAGATTGGTTTTCTCCCAAGGAGGGGCGGGATGGGGCAACAAGGATGTATTTCTCACTTGGCTTGGTCATAAAGTGTATTTCTCACTTGGCTTGGTCATAATGAGAGGCTTTGCCTGGTGGTGAAGAGACTGGTCTGGAGCCAGTCGGCCTGGGTTTGAATCCTGGCTCCACCGCGTCCTCGCTGCTGAGTGGGCAGCGTAACTCCCTGTGCCTTGGTTTCCTCCCCAGTGAAATGGGGATAATGGCAGCTCCTGCCCCAAGAGTCCTGGGATGATTAAATGAGAGAATGCATGTGGTGTGCGCAGAGCACACTGGGTGTCATTGCCACCCCCCCACCAGCCTGTGAAGGTGACCAGATATCTGGGAGCAGAGGGGGCTCTTTGGCTCCCTGCCCGGCTTGTCCCTTCACCATCTACGTACGGCACAAAGCACGTTAGGCTTCGGATGCTGTCAGGCTTGGCTCCTGGTCTAACGAGAATGTGTTTGCTGTTGTCAGGAGAGTGCCGATGTCGCCTCCCCAGCTCTGTCCCTAGCTGAACTGAGGACAACGTGCAGCGACAGCGAGCTGGCTGCGGAGTTCGCCAATGCCGTCCGGCGGTAAGCACCCTTCCCACACCCCACTGCTGGTTATCGGGGCGGAGACTTCTCTTGGCTGCTCTTGTCAGCTCCTCCTGGGTCACCACAGGCCTGCCCGGGAAGGAGAGGCTGCGGATGTGTCCTACCTTCACCTGCCTTGGAGGCCAGAAACGGAGAAGCCTGTTTGCGCCAGGTCTTTGGGAAGGAGAGAGAGAGAGGGGAGAGCACATAGGAAGTCATTCAGTCTGCAAATAAGAATATGTCTCTTCCTCCCTTTTTGTTACATTGTTGCATTGGCTGGAACCTTCAGGGGGGTGTTAACTAGCGAGGATGGGAACAGGCAGCCTTACCTTGCTCCCCGCGTCGCTGGGATGCCCACCTCATTGGTATTCGTGTCTGTTCAGTCTTGGGAAATTTCCCTCTATCGTCAGTGTTTCTCCGGCTACCTGCGACCCCACCATGCTTTCTCCCTTCCCCAAGGAGAAACGGATGCTGATCCGTCTGGATCTGTTTTCTGTACCCTAACTTTCATACTTTCTGTGCGCCTTTTGCTCTGGGTTCTAGAGCAGCAGCTCCATCTGTCAGAAATGTGATGTGAACCACGTGTATTACTTTAAATTTTCTAATTAGCCACATGTAAAAAGCAAAAAGAAACAGGTGAAATTCCTTTTAATAACATTTTATTTAACCCAGTGTATCAACATTAATCATTTCAACATGTAATCAATATTTTAAAAACTACTAATGAAATACTTTATTTATTATTGGTACTAAGTTTTCAAAACCTGGTATGTATTTGACACCTACGGTACATCTCAAATTCAGACCAGCCGACATCTCAGTGCTCAGCAGCCTGTGTGGCCAGCAGCTGCCCTGTCAGATAGGTGCAGTTCTGGAGAGATCGATTCTTCAGCTCAAATTTCTGGCTCCCTTTATGTACATTGTAGTGTTCAGCCTGTGTGTTGAGTTTTTACTTTGGTGATGAAATCTATCATCTCTTTTAAAATAATATATCCTCTAGCATCTCTTTAAGGATATTATGCTCAATTTTTTAAATTTTTTTGGTCTGCTGTATTAACTCTGTTTCCTCGTGTGTAAATTCTTTTTGTAGTTGAGTTTTGTGGCTCTTTCTTGGTTTTGAATTTCCTTAAATATTTGGTGGTTCTCGTTTGTGTGGTCATTCCTGTACTTTAAACTCCTGGCAGCTTGCTTAGTGCAGCTTGCCGCCCCGAAGATGCAGCAGTCAGGTCCAGTGAGGTGCGTTCAGCCGGGTTGTATGAGAAGCTGGTCCTCTGGGCTTTCTGTCCCTCCTGGCCGGTAACAGCCATCTAGTCTGTGTGTCTGTCCCCTCCTGTCCTAATAGCCAGCACCTCCGGCTGGAGCACCCTTCCTCCTTTTGCAGAGGTGTTTTCTGTGTGCATTTTGAGTTAGGGTTTCCTTTTTTAAGAAGAATAAAACATCTGCCTTCCGTTTTTTATGACTGCTCACGGTTTCTGGTATACAGAGAGCACGCCTTACTTGCTAAGATGCTTGGGGATTTAAAAAAAACATCTTTCCTATCATTTCTGGGGATTTGAGGTGAGAGAGGAAGGCTGCAGTGGAGTCTCAGTGAGCTCCCTTGATCCAGCCGGGCCTGTGTATGTTACAGTGTGGCCCCGGCCGGACAGGGGACTGAAGGCTGCCTTGAGGGGGGCTTCACTACCTTCCAGATTAACTGTCACTTTTTGTCTTTCCTTCCAAGTTGTAATAATACTTCTACTGCTTCGACTTTGCCAGCGCCTCTGGCCATGTGGTTAAATGGTAACTGTTCTGCTTGGGGTGGGAGGAGAGAAGCAGCCCTGAAAGATGCCCTCAGCAAATCCTATTGCCTTGACGGTGCCAGAAACACAGATGGAAATCCACCCCCTGGTTCCAACTGGGAGCCATTTGGTTGTTGTATCTGTAAGGTAAGCCCTTAGATTTTTCAAATTCCCCAAACCTCAGAGGCCTTTGCTGGCACTAGTAGCCCGGAGGTTGTGCTGACTAAACACAAGGAGATTTCATTTGTTCTGTCAGTCACAGTGGCTTTCCAGTACCCAGCCTTAAGTCGGTTAGCATGGATTTCTAATCAAGACTCAGATATACGGAGCCAAGAAAGAGCCCACAGAGCTAAAGGAAAAAGGGAAATAACATAATTATATTGTAAATATGGCTTAGGAACTGGAATAGTCATTTCATGAGGGTAATATAATAACACCTGAGGGTTGAGGTTTGGGGATGTTTTTATTTTTAAAAATCAGATGGAAACTAACACCTCTTTTGAAGGTATTAAATCACTGCTGAGCTAGTGGCTGAAGTCAGGTGGGGGAATCTTACTGGCGTTTTCTGCAGTATTCCTACCTTGAAAAGGATGGTTCCGGGTGCCAGGACTGTGGGCCCAGGCTTCCAGATCAGAGAGAGCAGGTCCATAAGGGACGGAGAAGAGGCCAGACCGTGGTCGTGCTTGAGGAGAGCCAGCCATCCCAGGGAGGGTGCCCTGTGACACTTGAGTCACTGCTTCTGGGTCATGGCCCTGTCCCAACCCACTCTCCCCTTACCTGGCCAGCCTTTGGCCTCTGTTGGCCCTTGTCCCCCAACCCTGGCTCTCTCGGTGTGTCTTCTCCTAACTTTCTCCTGCTTGGAACAAAACCAGGGCTCTGTGCCACCCCACACTCACTGTATAACTCCCATCTGGTTTGATTTCGTTCCCTCCACTTCTGTGAACGTTTATTACAGTTTATTGGCTCCGGTATTGCCATAAAACCCCATCTGGATGACCAGGTTTCCAGTCTTGCACATGAGGTGTTGTCTTATTCAGGGATCTTGTTTTTGCTCTTGTGCACACAGATCATGTGCTGCAAAACCCTTCTCCAGCTCAGATCCCTCTCCTGCCCTTGGTCCTAATAAAATTTAACTGAATTACTCCTTCCACCAAAGAAGTGAATTATAAAGAGGCAGCTAAAGAAAGGGAATTTTCAGAAATGACTCTTCTTCGTACTTACGTGGGGTTTGTGTGGCCCGCCCTCGGGCCTGAGCACAGCTGAGAGGAACAGAGTGGTTCATCTCCGTCATGTTCTTGGGAAGCAGCCGGGAGCAGGTGCTGCTCTCCGTGTGACCTGGGGAGGGCTGGCACAGCAAGGCCGAGTGGTTTCCCAAGGTCACACGGTGAGGCAGTGGGGAAAGTGCTTATTTCCACATTCTCTGTGGGGTCCCCCTTCACCCCACATGTGCCGGCAAAGCCTGGTTTGCTTGCAGATGAGCGAGCTGAGCGCTCGCCTGTGAATTTATCTGAAGACTCTAGCCATCACAGCGTGACCGGTCTGGGTGAGGGGGAAGGTCCGTGCTCCTGGCACACAACTCTCAGTCTAGCCGCGCTGAGGGCACGCGAGGTGCTGTGTGGGGAGGCACACTTCCTCCAAAGCACGGAGTTGCGATGCAGGTCACATGCAGGCCACACTGATTAAAAGGTAAGTATCTGAGCCGGGCGTGGTGGCGCATGCCTGAAGTCCCAGCTACTCGGGAGGCTGAGGCAGGAGGACTGCTTGAGCCTATGAGTTGGGCGACATAACAACACCCCATCTCTAAAAAAAAAATCCCATCTCTAAAAAATAAAATTTTTTTTTTAAAAAGTGAAGATCTATGCTTCCTCAGGACCAGGAGACAGGAAGTAGATTGGAAAGGGAGCTCAAGACGTGGCAAGGGGCAGTGTGTATTGCCACCACGCATGCGTTCCTGTTTCCCTTGGCCTGGAAGCAAGGCAGTACCCAGCCCAAGAGCCACATGCTACCTGCTCTTGCAGGAGGCTGCTGTCATTTAGTCACATGCCCACTAGGGGCTCTACTGAGCCCCTCTGGGAACTGGGATATGCCACCTGTGTGCATGGATGCCAGATGGTTCTGTAAAACACTAAGTCAAGGCAAGCAACAAATTGCAGTGGCCACTCTGTCCAGTGATAGGATGCGCCTGACTCATCCACCAGAGGAGGGGCGTGCAGATCCCTGTAGCAGTATCTCTGCGGTGAGTGCCAAGCGGGCAAGCCACTGCTGCGTGGACAGAGAGCCGCATGTCAGATCCCGGTAAGGAGACTTCCAGTGCCAGGTGGGCCCTGTTTGATCAGTGTGATCACAAGAGACCAGATCTGGATGTGACCCTGATTAGCAGTGGAGGTGGTCACACGGGAAGTGGCAGGCACGTGAGGCAAAGTCCAAGGGTTCAAAGAGATGGAGTAGGAGTTCCCCCAAGTCATCTCTGACTCACGGACCCCACTGTGCAGGTTACTGCCATGGGGAGAACTCCAGGTGGCAGACCTGGAAATGTCCACCAGCAGGGGAGGCACAAAAGCCAGGAAAAAAAGGTGCTTCAGAGTGAGGGGGCAGCCGCTTCTCATTGGGGGGGGCCAGGAGTGGTGACAACCAATTCAAGCAGCTCTGTTGTGCAGGCTTTTAAGAAGTGGATCCCAGAGCACACTGGGCTCCTGAGAATGATCCAATAAAAGGGGGGAAATCTCTCAGGGTCAAAGTTACCTTATAAGATACAAATCAGATGGTTACCCCACTAAGAGTTAGCCATTGCTGTGTGTGCCTTACGGTTTCTGTGGGCACAGCATGACTGGCTTCTCTGCTTAGGGTCTTGCCTGGCTGCAACCAAGGTGTCCTCCAGGGCTGCACGATCATCTGCAGGCTCTAGGGGAGATCTGCTCCCGAGCTCTCTCTGCCTGTTGGCAGAATTCCGCTCCCTGTGGCTATGGGGCTGAGCTCCTGTTTTTCCACTGGCTCTGGGCCGGGGGCCTCTCCCCACCCAACGCCATGCCCACGCACTCACATCAGTGTGACTTCAGCGTGACTATAAAGTATATCCAGACATTCCCTCCTCCTCCTCCAAGGACCCCCCAACACACACACACACACACACCCCCCCATACATACATACATATATATACACACTTTCTTTGTTCCTATGTGCCGTGAATTTCCTTCTATCATAGAACGCTCCATTGCTCTTGTTTCGTACTACGCCTGAGTCTACCCTCCTCTCCTCCCGCTCCTTCGCCCTCAATCCCCCACAGAAAGAGAGTCCCTTTGGGGGCAGGGACCATGGCTTACTCAGCCAAGAACATGCCTTCGACTCTGATGCCTTCTAAATGGTCCCTAAATTATCTCAACCTCACACCTACTGGACGTCTCCACCCAAACATGATGCTAAAGCCTCAAAACACAGCACATCCAAAACAGAATTCTGTTTCCTCCTGCTCTTTGAAGAATTCCTATTTATATTCTTTCCTTGTGTTCTCCTAATGACCCAGGATTACAACTTGGAAGTCTCCCCCTCCACCCCTTGTCAGCAGGTCATTTTGTTTCTTCCCTTGAGATCCCATTTATTCCTGCCCATTGCACGGCCTTCTCCCGAGTTTGGCCCTCAGCTCCTCAGAACTCACGGAGTAGTGTCCCAATGGGTCATTCTGCCATTGGGTTCTGCCACCAAAATACCTTAAAACACACATATGATTAGATTGCTCTGCATAGACCCTCAGTGGCTTGGCATTCCAGATTGTTTATAGGTCCCTAAATTAACTTCCTAGCCCATATTTCAAATGTTTCCCCTATATATAATCCGTAGTCCAGCCACTGAGGACAAGTCATCTTTCCAGGAGCTGCCCTTTGCTTTTTCCCTGGCTCTCTCACCTGGGGGCCCCTCCTCATCCCCTCCTGTCAGAATGTTCCCCTTTCTGAAGCCTCCCTCAGTCGCCCCCGCCATGTATCTTCCTGCTCTCCTCTGAGCCCCTGAGGCGCTAACTGCCCTTGACCCATCCGTGGCCTGCAGAGCACCCGGCTGTTAGCAGAGCCTCACAACAAACCAGCCAGACTCCTCAGTTCAAATCCACATCCAAGTTCAAAATCATCTGCCCGGCTCTAGAAATCTTTCAGACTTGAAGGAGCCACCTTTTGGCTGTGAAGGGAAACAAAGATGGCACCAGTTGGTGCCTATTTCAGCAGCTCTGGATGAGTACTGGTTTTGAGCCCTACAAATAGAGGGATGAAATGGAAACGGAGCTGGGTGGGCTTAAAACAGGAGCTCCCACTGAGCGACCAAGCAGCAGAATCTTCAGTGTTTTATTAGGAGGGCCATTATTTTAAAATGTGCTGTTTTATTAAACTTGCACTTGCAGACTGGGCACAGTGGCTCACACCTGTAATCCTGACACTCCGGGAGGCTGAGGCAGGAGGATCACTTGAGCTCAGGAGTCCGAGACCAGCCTGAGCAAGAGCAAGAGACCCCCTCTATACAAAAAAGAGAAAAACTGGCTGGGCATGGTGGTGCTTGCCTGTAGTCCCAGGTATTCGAGAGGCTGAGGCAGGAGGATCACTTGAGGCCAGGAGTTTTAAGGTTGCAGTGAGCTATGGGATGCCACTGCACTCTAGAAAAAAAAATCTTGCACTTACTGGTTCTTCATATGTGGCTGATGTATAATAGCAATCAAGCCACGGAAGTTGTGCTTAGAATTCCATAAGTGCGCGTGGATCTGCAGGACGTTAATGGAACGCAGAGTGCACCGTGGCTTCGTTATCACATAAACAAATTGCCAAGCCCCAGAGCCAGGATGCCTAGAAGGGCGTAGGTAATGATGATGCTCACCCAAGGGTTTGAAGTGGATGTTGCTTGCATAACTGAGATTTCTTTTACTTTCCTTTCATTCCTGTAATGTTCCAAAAGCTCAGAGAGGAGAAGGTCTCACCTGGGATCTCACAAAGGCAGAGTGGTGGAGAGAATCAGAGCACCCTGCAGCCGTAGTGAAAACTCTAGGTGCATTTCTTGGACAAGAAACACGTTCACAGAAAAGTCTGGGCAAAAACGACTGCTATCATCCTCATGCTGCTACTCCTGGCAAAATGCAGTCACACTCAAACGTAATACCTGCCGTGCATCATTATCTGAGGACACTTAATCCTTAGTTCCACAGGCCTGCGCTAACCGGAGATCATGTTTCTCTCGCGCTCTGCTGCACTCCCTTTATGAAGCACAGGGCACTTCAGCGACATGCTAAGCAGGCTCTGCGGACCGCTCAGGGCGAGGCCCAGCTCTGCAGGCTGCTGGCTGTGGGCACGTCTCTCAGCTGGGCCTCAAGTGCCTCGTCTATAAAATTAGAATGATGGTACTGACTTCAAAGGTTGTGTGAGAATGAAATGACCTTTATCCTTGCAAAGGACTTAGAGATAGCAGTTATCTGCTGCCTGGATTTTCTCAGAAATGAGTTATAGATTATGATGATTACCATGAAGGAAATAGGGCGATATGACATACTCATTCTGGAGATTTTTTTTAATGAAGTCAATATAGTTTGCAATGAGGAATGCAAAGGAAATGACAGGGTGCTGCGATGTCAGAACTCTGGGTCCTTTGTTTGGGTGGGTGGTCAGGGTGAAGAGGTGACATTTAAGCTGAGATGAAAAGGGGGGAGGAGGAGGAGAGAGGCAGAGGCACATCCCAAGCAGAGGACAGGGAGGATTCCAGCACTGGGGTAGTAAGCAAGGGTGGGGGGTGAGCCCTAAAGGCCTGGGAAGCAGGGGCTGGTCCAGGGGTCGGTGGAGAAGGGCCTTATAGAGCCGGGTAAGACCACAGGCTTTATTCCAAGTGTAGGGTGAGGGCACTGAAGGGCAGTAATATGATCTGATTTGTCATTTTGAAAACTGTGCCTGGCTGCTGTGTGAAAACCAGATCAGAGGGGGGCAGAGGCGGAAGCGGAGAAACCAGTTAGCTGTCGTGGTTACCCAGGTGAGAAAGGATGGCCGGTGGCAGCAGAAATGGCAAGAAGACGAGATGTGGTAGACAGGGTTTGCTGTTGCATGGATGTGGAGGACGAGGGGAAGGGAGGAGTTAAGGATGACTCTGAGTAACCAGGTGGCAGGTGTTGCCCTTTGCCGACACAGGAGCAAGAGTGGCTTTGGAAGGTAATTTCAAAAGCGATGCTCTGGACATGTTAAATTGAAGGTGCCTGTTAAGGGCAGACGTCAAATAGACAAGTCCAGAGATTCAAGGAGATGCCTGGAGATAAAGGTTTGGAAGTTTTTTTAGCAGATTAGGAAAATAAATGGGAATGGAAAGGATCAATTAGAGAAAGGGTAAGATAAACATGGTCCAGGCCCAGTCCTGCGTCTCTGCCCACGTTCGGAGGAGGGGCGGCTGAAGCAGAAGGAGCAGGCAGGGAGGGAGGATCGAATCCGGGCACTGGAGCTGGCGGGACAGGGAGTGGCCCCGGCCCACCGTGCAGATGGGGCCGAGGGAACTAAGAGAGCACGTGGACACGTGGAGATCCCTGTGACCTCAGCGAGCCATTTCAGTGGAGGCAGAGCCCGATTGGGGTTAAAGAGTTAATCAAAGGTGAGGAAGAGAGAAACCACACATGCAGACAATTCTCTCAGTGACTAATTCCATCTAATCGGCAATTACTAAGAAATTCCGGCCTCCTGGCTGCATGGCTGTGACTCCCTGCGGTCTGGTCTGATTACGGCTCCTCCTCAGAAAGGTTTCTGGCGGCCGAGAGCCACTCACCGCCTCATCAGGGCTGGGCTCTCGCCCCATGACTCCCACAGCCCCTCAGTTGGACTTTGTCTAATCACGGAGTCCACCGCTGGCCTTTTTATTTTAGGCAGGATACACCCCCTCTCGGATGGCCCACACAGCCATGCGTCCAGGCTGTCCAGGTGGACCGAGTCCCGCCGCAGAGGCTTGCTTAGCCGGACTCTGGCCTGGCTTTCTGGCGAGCCACCTTGGTTTGTCTTACTACTGTGAAATGCCCAGCAGTCTGCCTCTTAAACTCCCTGTGTGTGTTCCACTGCCTGAAATTATGTTTCGGTTAAAAAGAATAAAAGCACCTCCCTGACTGTGTGGTTAGATTCATAGGCCCTTCTGTGACCAAAAATGTCCTTCATGCTTGGTTAGGAGGTGCACATGCCGGGGTGGGAGGACACGTAACTGAAACACGTGTGTGTGTGCGGGCGACATGGGTTTTCATAGCCCTACTGTAAGCCAGCGTTGTTTTTACTTGATGGTGTAGGCATAAGTTCGCGAGTTCTTTTGCCACGGGGAATAAAAAAATAGGAATAGATTATGCAGTTCTGGCCATTCTAGAATGCGTTACTATTGAGGGGGCATCTGGAACACGTAGCGTTTCCTTTTCACTTTCTGTGCTGTGGGAAGCTTAAGAACGTGCTCATTTTGGGCCTTACTATCTTACGTAACACAAACCTTGTAAATTCTTAACTGAAGGCCAAGCAAATTTAAATTGGGATCTAGGAGGAACAGGACATGAATGGTTGAAGTTTCAAAGTGACTTGGATTAGCAAGCTGTGGTTCTTAGCATTTTCCAAGTTATCCTTTGAGGATCTGAGGAAAGCCGTAAATGTTAGGAAAGTGTGCCCCGTGCATGCAATTCTGCATATAAATTCAGGGAGTGGGTTCCAAGAGCACCCGCAGCTCTCCTCAGACCCAGGTGAGTAAGTCGTCTGCCTTTCCAGAGTCACCTGGTAAGAAGAGGCAGTGGGGGTACTTGTGAAACTACAATTCCTGGGTCTCAACCCAAACCCACTAAATAGAAGCCCGGGGAAAGACCTGGTAATGTTACTTTAAACCAGGGGTCCCCATCCTATGGTGAGTTGTATCATTATTTCATTATATATTACAATGTAATACTAGAAATAAAGTGCACAATAAGTGGAATGCCCTTGGATCATCCCGAAACCCTCCCCCACCCCACCCCACCTCCAGTCTGTGTAAAAATTGTCTTCCATGAAACAGTCCCAGGTGCCAAAAACATTGGGGACTGCTGCTTTAAACAATCGCTCTAGAGCAGCACTGTCCACTGGTAATATAATGAGCCACAAATGCAAGGCACATATGTAATTTTAAATTTTCTAGTAGCCACATTAAGAAATGTGAAAAGAAACACATGAAATTAGCTTTAATAGCATTTAACCAGATACATCCATAATATCTCAACATAGAATATTTTAAAAATTATTAATCAGATACTTTTGTGTTATGTCTTCAAATCCCAGTGTGCATTTTACACTTCAGCACATCTCCCTGGGGACCAGCCACATTCAAGGGCTCGGAGAGCCCCGTGCGGCAGTAGCTGCCGCACTGAACACGCAGGTCAGGAGCAGGTGTTGCTTGGCGCCCAGGAGAGTGATGCTGAAGTCGTCACTCTCTTGCTGGCATCTGCCTCACTCAGATGGAACAGGTGAAGTAACCCAAATTAAAATTTGGGTTTGAGGTGTGGCCTTTGTATCTTTAAATAAATGAGCTGATGCTACGATTAGCTCTTTAATCCTAGAGTTTCTACCGGCAGTTCACTCCCCTCTCCCTTCCTGATGCCAGGGCAGTTCCTGGCGGCAACTCTGAGCTCCCAGCAATGGCTACTCCCCTCCCCACCCCCTACCGGCCAGGCAGGGTCTGTGAGAGCCCCTCCTGCCCCCATGAGCTTCTCTCCTCCTCTGGGTCTTGCCAGGTTCTCAGAGTCCCCTAAAGGCCTAGGTGCTGGGGAACGAAGCCCTTTGTTTTGTGGCAAGACTGAGATTTCCATCCCCCGCTGCCAGGGGTGGACGTGGCGGGGGAGGCAGGGATGGTGTTACTCTGAGTAAAGTTGCTTGTGAATTTCTTACTGAGTTCATGGCTAACATTTTTAATTCTCTTCAGTTTTCTGCTTCCCTTTTGCTCCGTTAACATTAGAATGAAAGATAAAGGAATCTAAACAGTAACAGACTGTAGGACAATTTAGCCAGAGGGAAGGGGGGAATCCCTGGAGCTCTCCCAGCCTCCCCTCTGGAGGCGGAGGAAGGGAGCTGCCCTGCTGCCGCACCGTTCTCACTTCTGGTAGGAAATGCTGCCACTCTCAGACGCCAGTCAGAAATGCAGCCAGATCTGAAATTTCTGGGTGGCGGCTAGAGCCCAGGAGAAACACATTCCTCGCAGGGGCTAGCCGCTGGAAGGCTCCCCACAGGCCCTGGGGGCTGCCAGTCCTGGGACTGCGAGCTGGTCGATAGGCTTCCCTTAAAGATCGGTCCCGGCCCAGCGCACGCTCCGCAGCACGGCGGGTCCACGGATGAAGGGATCGAGTCTCCCGCGCCCTGCCAACCCCACCCAGCACAGCTCCCGCTGAGCCGCTCCATCTGAGCCCTGGTTCCCAATGAAGTTCGTTTAAAAATCATAAAAAAAAAAAGAACTCGGTCCCCTTCCGTCCTCTCTCACAAAAGTAGGCCTGGATTTTTGTGTCATAGCTCCCTTCCTCACTAATCAGTTTGGAGAGCTTGACTTGTCCTCACAGTAGCTAGAGGCAGAAATCATATTAGATATTTGAAAAGTCAGGAAGAACCAGGGTCCGAACCATCTGGGCACCTGAACGTTGTCTTCCACCCTGAGGTCACCCTCCCATCTCCTCCTAGAGGACTCCAACTCACATACTTTGCAAAAATCATACAAAGTTGTAAAAGTGTCAAGCAGTGCAAAAGTGAGTAAAGTAGAAAATGAAAGCCTTCTGTCATCATCTTCACGCGAGTTAACTGTTGCTGAGTTTGTTTACCCTTCTATTATATCAGGTATTTACATTCTGATTTTGTTATTTTTGACAAAAATTGTATCCTATAGAACTCACCCTTTTCACTTAATGTATCAGAACCGTTCCATGCCAGTGCATCTCGATCTGCATTTGTTAAAAGTTTAAGTAGAGCATTTCAGTAGCATGGATATGTTGCTGCGCAACCAGGTTCCATTGCTGGCTGCGCAGAGAGGAGCCGGTACTGAGGCAGGCAGGGTTGCAGTGGAGAAAGGGTTTAATTCCACACAGCAATAATCGGAGAGACAGGAGAATTTCTCAAATCTGCCTCCCTGAGAATTTGGGAGATGGGGTTTTTAAAGACAGTTTGGTGGGCAAAGGATTAGGCAATTGAGTTTGCTAACTGGTTAAGTTTGGGGCCAAATTATAGGGATGTAGAAATCATTTTATGTTGAGTCAGTTCCTGGGTTGGGGTCACAAGTCCAACTGAGTCAGTTTCTCAGTATGGGCCGCGGTCTGGGTGGGTCAGCCAGTCCACTGCAACGCGGGGGCTGGAAGACATCTCGGAAACTACCTTTAGATTTTGAAAAGGTGATGTTATCTGCAGAGAAAGTTAAGAATCTTTATGACCACCAGCTGTGACTCGAGAATAGCAATTATAGAGAAGCAAATTAGGGGATGGTGGCTGATTATTATCGTTATTTTTAGCTAGGCCCGAACCTTCACTGTTTCTAGGCCCTTACCACAGTTCTCGCTTGCACCCCTTTGTTGATCTGTAAAGGGTGGTTTCAGGTATACCTGGTCCCCTGGTTGTTTCTGATTCTTGATTATTGTGACCAATCCCGAAGTGAATCCAGCTATAACTGATGTACCTTTAGGAACCTGTGCTCATGCTCTCTGTAAGATAAATTCCTAGAAGTTGCCTAATCAAGGTATGTGTTCATTTCTTATTTTGCTACATACTACCAAATTGCCTTATAAACTAATCATGTTAATTTACATCCTCACACTCACAGTGAGTCCTTTTTAGAGGAATTCCTTCCCTAAATCCTAGTTTCCCAATATTTCCCAAGGAATCAAATGCAGTACCTTCAGTGAGTTGTTCTGGAGCTGTTCTAACAATCACTAGAAGCTGTCACCCAGGCACGGGCGAGGTGCCCCTGTGCTGGGGATACATTAGGAACCAAACCAAGGAAGGTCCTTGCCACTCTAGAAGTTGACAGCTTCAGTACAGACAGCCACGGCCTGTGCCGGGTGGTGCTGTGCGGAGCGCAGTGACAGGGAGGCGGTGTCAGGGAAGGCACTGATGATGCTTCCCTGCCCGGCTCTTGTGCTCTTGTGGGATTTAGAGGAAGGCAAGAAGCTGAGTGGACACCGGAAACCTCCCTTAACTGACTGCTCCAAGTCAATTATTAATAGCTTGGGGTACTAAAGAGCCCCTGGAACTTGAAGCTGCTTCAGCTGTGGAGTAGGGGTCGTCAAAAATGCAAGTATAACTTAAGTACTTTAATGGGAAACAAGGACCTTTAAAAAAGAAGAGTATCACTTCTACTCCCTCTACCACGACCACGTTTATTTGGTTCAGTGAGTAGGGATTTGCCCAAGGCAGGCAGCCTAGGCCGGACAGGTTTGTGTCGCTGAATCCCTGGTGGTTCTGGAGATGCTCAGAACACTTGGGAAAGGGTATGGAGACCAAGACAGGTTGGCAGTCAGGCCGCACTCATCGCTGAGGATGCCAACAGCAGAAAGGAACTTCTAGAAATAGATCAGCGTAGTTTCCCTATCTGGAAGACCAGAAACAGAAATTCCTGTCTTGCTCCTTTGCGACACATGCTTAAGACCCTTGAAGGGCCTTCAAACAAGCCTTTGAGAACGCAGTGGTGAGGCGGCGCCTGTCCATTCACGGACAGCAGTGCTGTCAGAATCCTTTTCTCACGTTTTGACTTTTCACACTAAGCCTTCCCCCTCCTTTCTGCCACCACTTCCAGGGTAGTAGCCACCTCCACCATCATCTCAGGCTATGACATGTCTTGTTTCTCCTGATACAGAGAAAAGAAGTTGAAGGCCAGAGTTCAGGAGCTGGTGAGCGCCTTGGAAAGACTCACTAAGAGCAGTGAAATCCGACATCAGCAGTCAGCGGAGTTCGTTAATGACCTAAAGCGGGCCAACAGGTAAAAACCTCCCTGTGCGTCTCCCATAGTACTTAGACTGGTGCCTGCACGAAGGCCCAGCACCAGGGAATACATTTCCGTGACTCCGGGAACCAACTCCGGAGAGTGGTAAGTCCTCACCTGCCCCAAGTGTCCCACAGAAGCCTAAGAAATGCTCAGTAAAGATGGGTCCTTTGGCCAAATGCAGCATATGTGGTCTCTTGATGTTTCATACAGTGAGGGTTCTGAGAATCCATACAATAAAAAGTGTGTGTTTAAGCCAATGTTTTCAAACAAAATTGGCTACAGAATCTTTTATTTGGGCAATATGTAATATGCAGTGGAACGCTTTATTTTTAAGAGAGTATTGTTCTGTTGCCTAGGCTAGAGTGCAGTGGCATCATCATAGCTCACTGCAACCTTGAACTCCTGGGCTTCAAGCATTCCTCCTGCGTCAGCGTCCTGAGTAGCTGGGACTACAGGCACATGCCACCACACTTGGCTGATTTTTCTATTTTTTGTAGAGACAGGTTTTGCTTTGTTGATCAGGCTGATCTTGAATTCCTGGCCTCAAGCAATCCTCTTGCCTTGTTCTCCCACTGCACATGGAACACTTTAGGAAACACTACTCTTAGTGTCAAAACTTTGGGGCTCAGAATTCCTTTATATTTGTAAAAAGTTGAGGACCTCAAACAGCTTTTGTTCCTGTAAACTATATCAATATTTCCCATAATTAGAAACTAAAATCAAGACAAACTTTTCAAAGTTTTTATTAATTCATTTACAAAAACAAACCCAGGAGACATAATATAAATGGCATTTTAATGCAAAATAGCTTTCTAAAAAATAATTGGAAGAATAGCACTGTTTTAACAATTTTGTAAATCTTTAACGTGTGGCTTAATAGAAGACAGCTGGGTTCTCACATCTGCTTCTGCAATCAACATTACTTGGAAGTGTATCCAGAATACCTGGCTTCATGTAGAGCTGTACTTGGTAATAAAAGACCAAGACCTCACATATCCCTTGAACAGATTTTAGGGGTCAGATCCTCAGACCACTTGAAGAACAGCTATAGGGGTAGTGGCTATACATGGAAGGGATCTCGGGTGCCATTTTCGACGGACAGGGTCATCTGGACTTACCTGGCCTAACTCCGTGCTCTCACTCCCGGCCTATAGTGGGGACAGTTCAGAGGCCTATGTTGATTGGTTTGGCAGCAGTAGCTTAAGGCCTAATTGAGTGCTCTGAATCCCGCCAACCAAAGCATAAAGGGAATTCTGAGCACAATGAGCCTCTCTGCCCTCATCCTAGGTGAGGATGGTTAGACTGCAGTGTGTCAGCAACACGCTTCTGCAACTTACACTTGACCATCTGTTAAGTAGCCATGGAGTAACAAACAGACCTACTATCTATATTTAAATACCAGATTTCTGGAATTCACCTACTTTCTTCTGTATTTTGGACTTGGCCAATTTGGATAGTTGATTTGAGTCTTAGAACTACTTCTGAGAGTGACAGCCTCCAGCAGTCAGGCTGGATTCCTCGTGGTTAAGGTAACAGATAAGCAGCCATTGAGTGTTGAAATCCTGGTGCTGTGCCTCCTCTTACCACTTAATTTGAAATTCTTACCGAAGAGGCTGAACCCAGTGGACAGGACAGTTGTGTAATACTGTGTAATACTACTGAGGATGAATCTTCATTCTCATTTCCCTCCTCTCCCACATAGCAACCTGGTAGCTGCCTATGAGAAAGCAAAGAAGAAACATCAAAACAAACTGAAGAAGTTGGAGTCACAAATGATGGCCATGGTGGAGAGACATGAGACCCAAGTGAGGATGCTCAAGCAAAGAATAGCTCTGCTGGAGGAGGAGAACTCCAGGCCACACACCAATGAGACTTCACTTTAATCAGCACTCGGGCACCAAAGTTCTGCCCACGGGAGCTAAACTATAGCAGGCCCCAAAGGAGAGAAGGGCCCCAGAGGACAGAGTACCTGTTGGGAGAATGAGGACAGGGAAGGTTGGCAGGTAGGTCAGCACTTGGACAATGGAGTGCCCCAGACTCAGCTCTGGGGTAAGTGGCCCTGGTGACACCGTGTGGACTGTACCCAGAAGTTCCTGCTCCTCCCCCATCCCAGACCCACAACGGCATGTAAACGTGCCGTGTGCCTGCTCAGCAGAACCTTGCTCCTGCTCTCCCCACTTGATTTCTCACTCTCCCTCCTTTTCTGGGTTAGAGGCTGCGCTTCTGTGGGATCCCAGGCATTTGTTTTTGTAAGATTTTCCATTCTATTCCCTTGTTAACAGAGTGGGCTTATCTTCTGGCATCCACAATTTCTCCTCTTTCCTTCTCCTCCAGGGGAAAACTGACACACACTCAAGGGTCTGTGTGTGCCTCCAGCAACTAGAAGGACTGCTGATTTGCTTAATGCAACAAGGCTTTGGTTTTCAAGACACATGTATCCACTCTTAAGATACAGGCTGCCACACACAGGTGCTCTCTGGGAGTCACAGATCACGGACAGATGGTACAGAGGTGTTACTTATAGTTCCAGATACGCTGAAGTTGTAAGTAGAGCAACACCAAGGCTGTGCTGGAACAATTCTGTACCCGGAGAATAAAAACTTCTTTCAACTTCCATTTTGGAGGCAGGGCTGAGAAGGGAGCTGTCTTTTGATTCCAGGATTTTTCCCTCCCAGTAGAGCTTTATTAATAGCCAAGACGTAGAGCTGAGACTCCTTCTGATATATGCAGTGGAAGTAAAATTTTATTAAGGGTTTCTTCCAGAGCAGAGAAACATTATTATCACTTGCCGCCTCAGGGCACTACATAATTGCTGTTCTGCTGAATCAAAACTCATCCACATGAGTATCTTTGTATTGCTGGACCTGTCTCTATACACAGGTGAGAGGCTGTGCATTGTCAGACATGAAGGAGATAATGAATGTTTTGCAAAACTGATCCACCTACTTAAGAGTGCTACTGACCGCACCAAGTTCAAGACTTAACTTCTGCTGTCATGAAGGGGACAGGGTGAGGGAATGTTTGGTAAGGTCTCCTTTCTTTCCCCAGATGGTGATGGTTAGCTAGAGCAGATGGTGCTTACCAGGTTAAATTTCAAGCAAAATGCTAACAGGGCCAGGCAGGACCAATGTACCTAAATTCTTTCAGGATAGTCTTTTATCTGAACATAAATCCATTATTCCTTTTCTACAGCAACCTTCACTGTTTTACCCCTTCTTTGTCTTTCAGTCCAACACTGATACATTTGAAGGACCACTTTCTGGTTTTTCAGTAGCACTAGAGAGAGAATCCACCCAAGCTTCCCTATGAGAAATGTATTCCAATGCCATGGTTAACTACAAATTAAAATTTCTGCTTTTGACCAGGTCACTGTAAGTAGAGTCATCAGGTCCATAAGCTTTGGATGGGTCTCTTCAGAGAGCATGATACAAATTCCTCAGCCTTCTGTACAACGGGGAAGGATACTCCAGCCACCACCTAGGAGGGCAGACAGTTTTATCCTAAAAGCAATCACCATTCTTTCTCAGTGAGGCAGCCCATCTCCACCCTGACACCAAATCAAGTGGTATTAGTCTGGAAGGACCAACTTTTGGGTGCTTTGATCACTGTGAAAAAGCCCACTGGCTTCTGTTTCTATCTTTTGGTCAAAGTTAATTCCTATAAGTGATTTTTTAAAAAAATTAATTTTCACTCTTTGGATAAAGTTGCATTTTGTCATGAGGAAAATGTTTTGGCTGAAAAGTATATGCAGAAAAAATTGTGTAACAGATGAAATCAGTTTTCACATTTTTCCAGCTTGCCTAGAGAACAGTCTCCCCTGAACAAACTGGGACGTGCATGGCTTTCTCTTTTGCAATTGAACAGGTATCAAAATGGACAGTTTTCATTTGCACCACGCCCTGTGGCTAAAGCAGGAATAAAATCCTGCCTGCTCACTTCTCCCTCCATTCTTGCTCCAGGTGAAATCAGAGAACCCACCCTTTAGGCCCTGTAATGCCTCCAGACAGGAGAGGCCTCAGCTCCTGTTATGGGCCCTGGTATCACCCATCCTACCTGGCCTTAGTGAGTTTCTATGTCAATATAATATTTTCAAATATGTGGTGATCTGGGTGAAAACTATTTCCCAAGCAAAAGTGTTACTTCTATAAAATATGTAAAATAAAAAAGCTATAAAATAGTTGATTTCCTTTCCTTGTATTTTTCAAGTACTCCCCAAGACATGATCCTTGTTGAAAGTGAACTAGCAGGCACTTGGTTATGCTAATTGTGGGAACTACTGAACTGTGCAGATTAAATAAATGACTGCAGGTGGGTAATTTTCCTTTTCTGTATAACCTGCCTCTACTGTATTTCTCTCTAAATAGGAGATGGTTTACATCAATATCTCCATGGGGGTAAACAACGATCTTGATTTTAACTTGTATTAAGTTTTTAAAACCTTCAGAATTTCTATTTTTCTTTTCTCCAGTTTCCTAAGTGGTTGCCCCTTTTAGACAATCACCTCCCCTGTTCAGAGTTCAGTCTTCGGCTCTTGGAGAAATGGGCATGCAGCAAAAGGACCCATTTCCCAGTTCCCTTGAATTTCTCATTGCTGAATTGAGGCAAATAAAACGAACTAGGCAAGGAGACTGCTGTCCACGGCTGCAGTGCCATTAGTGCATGAGCCTACCAGCTGGATTTGATGTTCTGCAAAACCCCAGGGGCACTAGCTACCAAAACTGCCATGGAATTGTAGGCAGTAAGATTCCTGAAAGTTACTTAGGATTAAATATACTGTGATCAGATAGTTGAGATTTATCACACCATCCCTCTCATGCTTTAGCCCCAGATGTACACTAGATGTTTTATCATTGCCAGTGGAGGTAATTACCTGTTTCATAGTCACTCTCATCTGCTGGCATGTCAGGTTTCTGAAGTTAATGTCCATACTGCCTGAAACTGGAATGTTAGGTTAACAAAAAAAAATTAAGTGCCAGTTAAACATAATTGCTTAATTCTCCTTGTAGATGCATGTACTTCTTACTAAGTCTTCCTCTGAGCCCTCAGCAATATTTTACAGAGACCTCAGAGAACTCTAAATCAGAACCTTGACATTCTACTGGAGAAAGGCAGTCCAAACTAGAGCCTATCAGCTTTTCCTTAAAAAGTGTTTGTTAGGATGAGGGCATAGTAAGGGTTTTACCCCTCAAAGGAAAACCTGAAACTATTTGAAAGTCTTCTAGTTCCTAGCTGGATCCAGATTAGATTTTAAGTTTAAAAAAAAAAAAAAAAAGGCCCCATAGTTACCTGAGCAAGACTAGACTCTAGCCTGTGTCACTGGCATGAATTAATTTACATAGTTGCCTGTTCCCTTCTAAAGGTGCTTCCTATAGCCCACAAAAATTATCCTGCAATTATTTTTTAATTTCTGTCATCATCTCATGCTTATGTTTTAAATGTGGTATCAACACTATATAAAAACACTCAAACTTATATTAATGATTTAAGTGGCCTTTCCTCCATAAAGCTTTAAACCATTTGCAAACAAATAGGAGATATCCCACTCGTTCTATGAACTATTTATAGTTTCACCTACTTCTGGATGCAGGAAACAACAGAACTATAATTAGGAGCCCAAAAAGAGAGAATTCTCTAATGGGTGAAATTTCTGCATTGAACTTAATTAGGGTGCAGCCATACAGTTGCCAAAGTTTTTGCAGGACAGGGGAAGCTTAAGTCACGTTATGTTTTTTTCTGCAGAGAGTGACAGCTTTCTAGAACGCTACAACATTTTCAGGAAAAAAAAAAATCATATAGCAACAATTTTCTGTTTATCCAATGGAACAGCCTATTTGACAAGGAATAATAAAACATCTGATTCACCTTTGAGGCTTGCAAACTCCTTTAAAGAGTTTCTAGAAGAGGCATAACTTGTTCCAAAACAAAAATTATGCCTTTGCTACACAAACAGTTCTTGAAGTTTATCTAAATCCTACTCTAATTAATTGAAATCTTGTCTTTATATACAGGTCAGGTTAATAGCAAGCTCTGAACCCATGGCCTTCAGAAGTACCTTCCATTTCACACACTTGAAGTTACTCTCTAATATGTTTGTATTCACTAAGACAGATATGCCTTTGGGCTGCCAAGAACTAACTTTAGAATTGGAAACAGAATTATCAATTAATGTAATGGTGTCTGCTGTCACCGCAGCATCACTGAACATTCCATGGGTGTTAAAATATCAACGAGTGGGAAAGAGTACAAAAGCTGAATAGCAGCTGGTCATGTACTCTCGTTTGGCTAATACCTGGGTAGAGAAAGACAATTTCAAATGCAACCATTACATTTTTGGTTAAGAATTATACTGGATAAATTCTCTGTCACATTGCATCTGAGTGAGATTTTGCATGGGACCAAGACAAAAAATTATTCAGTCCCAGAAATGGCAACTGCTGTTGGATCACCACATTCCTTCACTAGTACTTGATCTTTCCATAGTTATTCACCTGCTATTCAATCTGAAATACCAGCTCAGCAGGACAGCGTGAGTTATATACAAAACTCCCCAACATTCACACTGATATCCTGGCTTAGTAGTTCTTCCTCTACCACTTTTGCACTTTTTGCAAATCAAATTCATGTGGAAAATGTTCTGTTTGTAGAACTCGTAGTATTCACTTATAGTGCTCATGTCAGGACTGCCAAGTGAGTAAAAGCCCCTGATGATATACTTTTGTTTGAACCTAATGCAAAGAAAATGAAACATGCTCACTTCTTTTCTATTTCTAATCAGTTTTTAGACACCTTGTCAAGACTTATTTACTCTGCATGAGATTTAAGTTTTCTATTTGAAAATGTCCTTTTATACCACTTGATTAGAAAAACCTGCTTGAATGTATTGTCAGTTATTAAAGCACATGTGATTAAGTTTGCATTCATCAGTATTCTATTTGTATTGAAAGTCTCATTTTAAAGTTGCTACTTAACACTGTTCTATACCTTGTAATTTTTTAGATTTTTCATTCGTATGCTTTAAATGTTTCTAGATGCCTTTAGATTTAGCTGCTGTAAAATAGTTACTCTGTGTTATTTGATATAGAATTTTTAAAAACTCCATTTATTTATACAGAGACATAATATTTTACAAACATTCTTATATTCTGAATAAATATTTCTAATTCCATGGTGTTAACTGTGTTAATTAAAGGATAAGGCTGTCCTTCTTTTAAACTATTTGCTGGTCATACATGTAAATATCTAACCATGATGCTTACATTAAATCAAGAGCCTTCGTCAAAGCAGGGGAGTTAGAACTAAGACTATATTATTAGATCAACAGCCAAAGAAACCTCACAGCCAATTTTTATTTGGCTACTTTTTCAAATTCAGCATAAATGGGAAGTTATTATCTACTGAAGGACCTTTTTTTCCTTTTAAAGATCACTGAAATAGGGAACATAAGAATTGGAAGTCTGAGGAAGTCAAACATGACTAAGAGGGCAAGAGGCTTTGCAACATGTCTGTAAGAGGAAAAACATTACAATGCTGTCACGTTTTCAATATGGAAGCAAAGTACCTTCGACAATAAGAGCATGAAACATCTTGGTCATTCTCCACTTTAAGATTTTAAATAAAAATTACTATTATATAGCTAAGGTATCAAACAGAGAAGAGATTTCTCTCCTGAGATCCAAGGTCAAGCATTCCTATTAGTAAACCTGATTTTAGTATAAATTTAAGAATTGCTGGATTTTATATATCCAATTCACATCTCAAGCCCTCCACTATAACGTTGCTTTAAAGCAACAACTACAACTTAAATGCTTGAAATAAAGAATACATACCAGTTCTTATTTTCACTTTTGCAGAAACACTATACTTTTTTGTTTTTTGGGGGCAGAGTCTTGGTTCTGTCCCAAACTAGGGTGCAGTGGCGTCATCACAGCTCACTGCAACCTCAAACTCCTGGGATCCAGCGATCCTCCTGCTGCAGCCTCCTGCGTAGCTGGGACTATAGGAATGTTCCACCAAGCCTGGCTGGTTTTATTTTTCTGAAGAAAAAGGGTCTCACTCTTACTCAGGTTGGTCTCAGAAGCAATCCCCCTGCCTCAGCCTCCCAAAGTGTTAGGATTACAGGAGTGAGCCACTGCACCCAGCCTCAGAGACATTATACCTTTTATTATTTCTTCCTATTATATAAACATACTTTTATCTCATGCTTAACTTGCCATTTTTTATTGGTCCACAGAGATGGTATCCTCAGTAAAATGAGTAACTCAGAACCTAAGATAACAAGTAACAGTAGCAGAAACCAGGTTAAGGTAGTAACTAAAACTGCCCAAGCAGCCAATTTTATTGATATTGCAAAGAGTCTAAATTTAACATAATAATGTTTTTACATAAAGCCAATATTTGAACAACCTTCCATCATTCAAATTATCTGTAAGATAAAAGGTTTTTATTTCTAAATTGGTGTTACTTACATCAAAAAGCTTTCAAAAAGTTACAGCATAATAGCTGTTAAGACATAGGACTTTGTTCATTTTCTCAGTGGAGAGTACAGCTAACAATCTAGTGGTCTCTGGAAATACAGTAATCCTGCAAACATTTAAACTCCAATTCACAAACATGAGTTACTGAAAACCTTTATGATAGTCACACCCAATACAGGTAAATGAAAACCAATCTTTATCCTTTCATTAACACTGAGGGAAAAAACCAGGCTACTTTTCAGCTACAATGTAGTAAATCCAGAAACACAAGAAACCTGCTCTACACATTTCAGTTCTTACAAGGTGAACCCAATAGGTATTTTTGCATTCCTTTTCTGCTCTCACTAAATGTCTGACAATTAACCAAAAAAAGCACCAAGAACTTCATGCTACAATGAACACAATCACTTGAAAGGTTTACTTATACAGTCTTTCTACAAGCATTAAAATGCCCTATAAGGTAAAGCAATAAAACAATGCTGTAATTTAGGCAAAAATTAAATGTTAAATCATTTCACATAAGAATGATTAAAATCCAGTTTTCTCATTGAACATCATATATTTAGTGAAATATTTCATCACTTTTTGTCTACCAGCTTTTGTAGGTTCCTAATAAAATAATTTGCTTAACATGACCCAGCATAAGTATCTTCACCTTTTTCAGACTAAAACTTACTCCCTCAAGCAAATCATTTTAAGACTATATCTCTTCCATGAACATTACCTAGTCTTCACAGCATAATGTAAAAAGCTACTTCTAATTGTGTTTTGGAAATAGGCACAATATAAAAAAAAAATCAATTCTTATTCCCTTTCCCATCCAAACCAAACTATATGCCCCATTTTGATTAGATGAAAGATAATCTTAAATAGAATTTCACTTAAATTAGCTAATACAAGAACTATAATTCCATTTGATTAACCATTTTATTCTGACATAAGATTGTTTTAAATTTCCATTAAAGCCAACAAATAAAAGTCAGAATTGTACACGGATCTAGAATAAGTCAATACTTACCAAAGATGATTTTTTAAAAGTACTATTAAGGTATTAAGCTAATAAGCAAACTTCAAAAACAATTATGAGAAAAAACATACATAAAGCAAAACAGTTCATGGTTTTACTGTCCTTCCCTATTTTCTTACTGAAGAAAAAAAGAGTCTGTAATATTTATAAAATGAAGTCAGATAAGCTGTCTCCCATCCTAACTTTAAAGAGAAATATGAACAAAAACTAAAAACTTGTTTCTTTGGACACTTACATTTGAAATTAAATGGTTACCTGTGCAACATCCAAACACTAAAATGAACTGTACAGACAGCAGTGCCCTGGGACAGTAGTGAAATGCACAAAGAAACTCTAGCAGATATGTCTTCTGTGCTTTTCTATCAGTGCATATTATATGTATAGTGCATGAAGAATGCAAGTCCACTCTCACTCATTATGTTCCAAAAGCACTAACACATCTCATCAACCAAACTGCTGAAGAATACTTACGGCCTTTCTAAATTTCATTCACAGTTGAGAACCTTTATTTTATATCACAAAAGCGTATGCTAATTTCTTAAAGCTTAAGAAATGACAATGGGCCGGGCGCAGTGGCTCACACCTGTAATCCTAGCTCTCTGGGAGGCAGAGGCGGGCGGATTGTTTGAGCTCAGGAGTTCCAAACCAGCCTGAGCAAGAGCGAGACCCCGTCTCTACCAAAATTAGAAAGAAATTAATTGGACAACTAAAAATATATACAAAAAATTAGCCGGGCATGGTAGCGCATGCCTGTAGTCCCAGCTACTCGGGAGGCTGAGGCAGGGGGATTGCTTGAGCCTAGGAGTTTGAGGTTGCTGTGAGCTAGGATGACGCCACGGCATTCACTCTATAGCCCGGGCAACACAGTGAGACTCTGTCTCAAAAAAAAAAAAAAAAAAAAGAAAAGAAAAGAAAAAAAGAAACAACAATGTAGACTTGTGCCCAAAACGTAGCTACAGATTGTTTTAGAACCTCAGATACAATGAATTAAAAGTAGATTAAAATGTTAAATTCTACCTCAAAAAATTTCACTATCCTACAAGTGTTAACTAAGACCTCTCAAAGACTGAGGACCAGCAGAACACTGCCCATTTCACCCTAGAACCACACAGTTTTCTCTTTGTTCCAAAACCAGTTTGACAGCCGCATGTCTCACTCAAAAGAACACAGGTGTCTATAGCCATTCTATCTGTTTGTGGCCCAAGGGTCAAAGTGAGATCACCTCTGGAAGGCAAGATATAATCAATGCTTGCAAATCCTCATGGTAGTAGATTCCCCATAGAGATGTGGCACAAATGAAAACACTGATTTTTCTAAAGAAGGGACAAGTCACCCGGGGGCGGGGCGGTGGGGGTGGGGTATGACTCAGTGGCATCTTCCTGGCCAGTCACACCAAGAAAAAGGATTAAGAAACAACAGGCCTTCAAATGGCACTCAACGGACAGTGGCCAAGAACCAAAAAAAAAAAACCCCACCCAACCATCTGCCGGAACCCTTCCACCAAAAAGCAAAAAATGTGTATTCAGGGCCTTAAGTCTTCTAATGGACTAAAGGCTCCACTAAAGAGCAAGGTCCATGTGGGACAAAGTTACAAACACAAGAGTTGATTTGTGCATTCAATCTTTCTCCTGAGTACCCTTGATCAACACTACCCAGTTAATGCAAACACCTTATGAAGGCTAATTCCTTTTAGAATGTGCTTTAAAGTTGCTAACATAGCTAGACTATACCCCTCTGCTAACCACAGAAGACACAAGAAAAATGGAATGTTTTTATCGGTGATTTCATTAATCTGGGAACCCAGATTAAAGATTCCATTTTGGACATTTCTCAAGATAAGACCTCCATACTTTATCATAGTTTTTTCTTTACACCTGTTTGTACTTTATGTTGAAGTCTAAGTTACTGAGCAGGTGGAAGCCAACTCTTCAAGTCCATACCCATGCATCAGAGCTCACTCTTTTCCCTAGCTATAGATTACTATTTTCAGTAGCAAATGCTGTTTGTCACAAGGAAGCTAAGTGGAAAGGAACGAATCGCTCTTCAGGACAAATGTATAGCTACCACTGTGAAGTCACTATGACACACAAGGCTGATTATAGCTGTGCGTGCTTTGAGTTATCTTCCTGTAAGAAAGCAGTGCACTTCAGTTTGGCCGAAGTTCTAAGGTATTAGCACAGGAAGAACCAGACTCCCAAACACTGGTCTCTAAAGAGAAAACTTACTTTAGATTCACTGGATTGCTTAGCAATCATACTTAGAAAAAATTAACTTTATCCAGGGCTAGAAAACACTTGGCAATGGCCTTGGGTGTGTATGTGTGTGTCTGTGTGTGACCACGCTAAGGCCATGCAATGATCACATTTCTAGACTGGTGCATGATACAGCACTCAAGTATTGACATATCTTCTAAAATTTCTTCCTTATACTCTTTGCCCAGTAACTATAGCTGTCTTCTCCCTTCAGGACACTTTTGTTCTATAATAATAATCTATCATAGTTTTTAAGACTGCAATCCAGAACTCTACTTTGAAAGCATAGGACAAAGCCTGTACTGCCCCTTTGCAATCTGCCATCTTTCCTGCACAGGAGTACAGACTTCAAAAGCAACTCATTTCTAAGAAGAAGATGCTAAGGAAGCCCATCATCTCATTTTTAGAATTTCTGGCAACTATACAAATGCACTTCAGAGTCTTAGGACATAACACAAAATGAGAAAATTTAGCTAGGCTTTACCAAGCTGTCAAGAGTAAGATTTGATAAAACCATAGTTTTACTAACACTTGTTTACCTAGAGACAGATATGTAAAGTAAGGGATATCTTCAGACAAAATAATGTGTCTTGCTTATCATTAATCTAAAGCAACAACATGTGAACCCCTTCCCCCAGGCCAGAAAATAGTCCATGTCAAAATTACCAGGAAGAAAACGGCAATGAATCTGACTTTATTATAACTATGATTAATACACAAAGAAAATACTACCTCAGAGGAAAAAGAAACATAACAGATGTCAATCAAAATATCTCTGAGCAAGGAGGTCCACTGGTACAAAAATAAAGATAAAATGCCAAGAGAAGGTTTCTTAAGAAAAATGACTTGGCAGGAAGTCTAATTTTATAATTGAATTTGCTTTTCTTACTTTTTAAGTTACTAACTATTGGAGACCAAAAAAAAAAAAAGTTAAAAACATATATAAGTGAGGAAATAGGTAGTGAAATGTTTTTAATGCACACATGCACTCAGACCCTAACTCTGTGTTGAGTTTTACAGAAAAATTTAATTCCTATAGTGGAAGAGTGTTATTCACTTGGATTTGAAATTTTTTGTTTTTTTTGAGATAAGAGTCTTCACTCTGTTGCTCCAGCTAGAGGGCAGTGGTATCATCATAGCTTACAGCAACCTCAAACTCCTGGGCTCAAGTAATCCTCCTGCCCCAGCCTCCTGAGTAGCTGGTACTACAGGTGCACACGACCATGCCAGGCTAACTTTTTCTATTTTTAGTAGAGACGGGGTCTTGCTCTTACTAAGGCTGATCTCAAACTCCTGAGCTCAAGCAATCCTCCTGCCTCAGCCTCCCAGAGTCCTAGGATTACAGGCGTGAGCCACTGCACCCGGACTGAAATCTTTTTGACTGAAATCTTTTTGACGTTACACACAAATTACTAAAGCCTTCAAAAGTACCAACCCAGGCCGGGCGTGGTGGCTCATGCCTGTAATCCTAGCACTCTGGGAGGCCGAGGTGGGTGGATAGCTCAAGGTCAGGAGTTCTAGACCAGCCTGAGCAAGAGTGAGACCCCGTCTCTACCAAAAAACAGAAAGAAATTATCTGGACAACTAAAAATATATATATATAGAAAAAATTAGCCGGGCATGGTGGCGCATGCCTGTAGTCCCAGCTACTCAAGAGGCTGAGGCAGAAAGATTGCTTGAGCCCAGGAGTTTGAGGTTGCTGTGTGCTAGGCTGACACCACGGCACTAAAACTAGCCAGGGCAACAAAGCGACACTCTGTCTAAAAAAAAAAAAAAAAAAAAAAATACCAACCCAATCTTACGGCATAAAATTAATTTTGTTATATGTCTTCACTATCTGTACTTAAGAATTGAATACTTAATAGAAAAATATTCAAAGCTCAAAACAGCAAGCAGTGACCACA